>OY855912.1:9990000-9995000 GCA_963693305.1 Meandrina meandrites | reverse complement strand
TTCTCAAAAACTAGAATTTTATAATAATTTTAAAGACAGTTATACACCTTCGCCCTATTTAGATTTGACTAGAAAAAATCCTAATCGAAAAACACTTGTGAAACTTAGAATAAGTAATCACAAACTCCTGATTGAAACAGGAAGATGTAACAACATCCCCAGAAGTGACAGACTATGCACTATTTGTGGGCATAATGTTGAAGATGAAACCCATTTACTATTTCACTGCCCAAGATATTCATCACTTAGAGAAAACTTTTTCAGTAAAATAGATCATGTAATTTCGAATCCCAAGCAGTTATCAATGTCAGCCTTGATTGTGCAATTAATGAACTCCACTGACTATTATGTTAATATGCAATTAGTGCAGTTTATATCGTCCTGTTTTGAAATGAGGGACAAATTGTTATCAAATTCTTGATCACTGATTATTTGATTAGTTTTGTTTAATGACTTTTTATTGTAAAATTGTTATTGTTATTATTATTGTTATGCTTTTGCAATACTGTAATGTTTTATGGTCATGCAAATAAAGCGCAAGTGTTGTTGTTGTTGTCTAGGAACTTTGAGTTTAAACTGTGTCAGTAATATTAGGGGTCATGAATGGTACCTCAAAATTTTGCAGTGCTCTTAAAATCAGGCTTCTGCTAGAAATGCTCGCAACATTTTAGTGCATGTTCGTTTGCTCGTGCCCGCATGCTCGGATTTTAGTGGGGGTAGTTCTTTAAAAGTGCTCGTTGCACGCAAGGCTATTATAACTTTGCTCATTCGATACCCCTCAATTTAAACTTCTTAAACTTTAACTTCTTATTCGAGTTAACGCAGACGTAACCAAATGTTAACAACTTATACAGAGCAGTTTCTATCCAACTTACAATATATTTTCTAGAACACCAGAACACTTATTGTAAGAGATACTGGTGATAGTACAAACCAAACAATTAAGTAATTTTTACAGATGAACAGAACAATTAATGTCACAATGGACTCAATTATTTCCACGATAGACGTTGTACTTCAGTTGGTACCCAAGTTTCCTTTCGAGGCATCGGATATACGCTCCCTCATTCGCCTTGTGTTTTGGATCCCTTATCCATTTCACTCGGAGATTCTTTCCGCCGTTTGTCTTGAAATTCCGTTTGATAAATGCATCAATCTCTTGTGTGCCGTACTTGTGACTGCGAATCCTGTTATAGAGATCCTTGGACTGGCCAAGGTAGCGGTAGCTAAGGTACTCTATATCCCTTACTCCTGGCCGCTTCACTCCGAAGACGTAAATGCCTGGGACGTGACGCTTCCTAGGGGCATTCTTAAAGGGAAGCCACCGTTTTTTCATCAGCTTATCACAAATGTTACTAGTCATCTGTTGAAAACCAAAGAAAGAATGCCATTTAATTATAGTACACGGTATTTTCATCAGGTACTTCTCAACGTACCCGATAAGGGTACAAACTGAAATGATAAAAATAAATTGGACGTGGAGCGCATCTTGCCTGAATTCCAGACGTCTTTCTCTGGTCGCTTTCCCGAGAACAGACGTCTGAATAAAATAGCCGCTAATGCCGTCCGGTGACGTCACTACCCGAAAACCGGGTAGTGATTTTGATTGGTTGATTTAACAATCATTCGCATAATTTTTCGTTATTAGAGAGGTTAAGCATGACGTTTACGGCAAACGGCAAAAATCGAACTTTTGGTGTCTGATTTTAGCCGTTTGTACAATTTAGGGAAATTGTTTGCATTTACTGTGATTAAGGGATTTTTTCCTATTTTTCGACTGGCTTTATTTAAGTGCTAAAGAAAAAGTGAGCAAAATCAGAATTATTTTTGCCGTGTGCCGTTTGCCGTAAACGTCATGCTTAACCTCTCTATTATGAATAAATTTCAACGCGTGGTATAATTTCACAAAGTGATGGCTTTGACTGAAACTTTTCCGCATGAATTAAAGCAAAGTGTACTTTTACACGATCGAGATACAAGTTACAATGTCTCCATAAAGTTATCCTAGATTGGGTTTTCAATCAATCGCAACGTATGTAGTATCTTATACATAGTCCCCGAAATTCTGACTTGAATAGACTAAATTTGGATTTATGCACATTGTCATCGAATAACCGTTGGCACTTCTGTTTCTCAGTTTGAAATATATCGAATCAAGTAAATTGAAATTAATTCCTGCACTGTGTTTCATTTCTAAACAGAAGTTAGATTTATGTATGCAAAATGTCCCCCGTATTTATCGTTCCAAAAAGCAATCGACTCAGTAATCATGCGACAGAGCTGAATCATATTTAAAAACGCAGCCGTCGATCGCAAGAGAATTTGGAACCTGGACCAATGCAGATATTGATAAACGAAACTACTCGCCACTCGCAAACCGTTACCAATTCAAATCGAAATGCATTTGGATCGCCTTAAGTTTTATGAAATAGATTTAACAACGCGAGGCAAAATAAACTTCGATGTCTTATGTATTTAAAAAAGTGAATGTGTGAAAATACCGAAGGACATCGGAAATGATGTGAGAAAACGGTGGCTGGCAAAAGAAGCTCGCGGCTGGGAACGTTAGTCACACTTGACAAATGATTGGTTTCGCCAATAAACCAGTATATTCGTTGACGTTACCGAGCTCGCATTTACGCTATTATGCCTAAAAAGTGACTGTAGTTTGCTCCTGTTAAGAGAATAAGGTATTCTACTGAACACACGAAGGATAACTGACTCGAATCAAGAAACGTTAACTAACTCACCTCTCTTAAATCACGGTTCCCGTGATCCTGTGAACACAATGTCTTCTCGCAGATTTGAATTTTGCGCCGTTGGCTTCCGAGTTATACAGACCCCATGACGTAATCTAAATTTAAAATAATCTCGACTTTCTGGCCAATAAGAAAATCTTTTTTTACGTTTTTAAACTCTGATTGGTTGATCAGGGTTATTTCCCTTTTTCTATTAACCGCTATAACCAAAGAAAAGGGATATTTTGTTTCATGATGCAATTTTTTCTGTTATTCTAGAAACGTTCTTTTCTCACAAAAGAAGGGACTTTTCCCTAAGCCGCAAGTGCTAGCTTGGCACATATTTTTGGAATGACATAATTCAGTTCTCTGATATTGTTTTCCGATAATACCGACAGAAATAATCAACTAATAATCAACGACAAAAGTAAAAGTTTCAGAGTTCACATTCTTCTTTTCTAAGCCGGTGAGACTCCTTTTTAGAATGCATTGCTTTCAAGCCTGTCGGCTTTTGGCAGAATGCCCTGTTCCTGCTTAGTTCTAGGAAATGGTCACAGTGCTTGATTTCTTAGAAATGGTAAATGTATTTAAATTTATTTTCTAGACGAGACTCATTTATAATAGTCTACAAACAGTGAATAACACGTAACATGCCAAGTGGAAGGAGCTGCTTGTGCAGTATTTGTATTCGCACCGACTTCTATCTTTTTCACACAAGCAGAATGAAAAGCCTTTATCAAGATCAAAGACACATGAAAGAAAATTTAACGTGAGTTTACTTAACTAAATGACATTTTCATTTTTGTTTAGGTGATCTATAAATCGCCCCTTGCGCAAATAAGTGTGATCAGGATGATCTAAGGACCTCTAAGCCTAATTTGCTTCACTCTGATTTAGTGGATGGACGGAGAGATCGACAAACGCAGGTTGATTTTCAAACCAGTATCTCCTTTGTAAGTGAGGCTTGTATTTCAACTCTGCGCTAAAAACCTGGAGTCAATAACTAAAGACAGGCCGAAACACTGTAGAAAATTGTCCACGGAAAAAAAATTCAGTCGCCTATGGATTGGGAAAACATTTATCCAAGTAATACTTGTATCTGACTGTTCAAATTTTGAGAAATCTGACCAACAAGAAACACCTTATGTGGAATACATGATTTCGAATTTTATTGGCTACAACAGGGAGCTTTATTGTACCGGCTGTGATTAACAGATTTAGGAAATGCCGTTAAAGCTGAAATGTTTTTGTGGCAGTGCCCTGTCTTTGTTGTTTTTCTAGGAAATTGTCACAGTGATTGATTTCTTAGAAACGTTTCATTAATGTATTCATACTGAAAGATTTTCAGTCTTTTGAAATCAAAGTTTGATTTCGTACATGTATCAGTGACTAACGTACCTAGTTTCGTTTTCATATAAGTGGGAGAAGCTTTTGTTTAGGATCAAGGCCGCATGTAAGAAGAAGAAACGTGAGTTTTCATGATTGCATTTTCATTTCACTTGAAGGCAATTTGCGAATCGCCCCTCCGATTCTGTGATCAGGCTTTGATAAAAGACGTATAGCTTGCAGTTAGATCGGCAGGTGAACGGTTTGCTTCGTCGGAAAAGCAGAACGGTTGGTAGCGAGGCTTTAATTTTGACTCTGCACTATAACCTGCATGAAAGGACTAACGACTGATGGCCGAGGGACTGCAAATCAGTCTGTATCAGTCCATGAAATTTTGCTAGCGCACATGGTAGTGATAACACAGTTTATCAAAGGGGCTGTGTGGCTTTTGCAGTCTTCGATGCATTTGCTCACAACAAGGGATTCAGACAGGCTGAAAAATGTGACGATGGTGTGGTCTACGTCAAACGTGAAGCTGAAATGTTCTGGCTCATGGTTATCTTGCCATTTCATATAAAATATGAAAATAAATAGAGGAGTTATTTAATATGCATCAGAGTTGATTTTTATCCATAAGTCTTAGTCTACATTTGTAATTTTCAGAAGTGTTCACTTTTAAATAAACTCTCGAAAATATATCAGTGTCTTTAATTTGCTAGTAGACAACAAAGTGATGGCCGAAGCGACGCCTCAATTCTTTTTATTCAGTTATGCTCCAAAACATCCTCAAACATTTTCACAGTTAACTGTTTGTTTGTTCCTAAAACGTAGCACTATTCTCGAAGTGTTTGCCGCCGTAAAAATACTTAAAACAATGCTGGAATAATCATAAGCACTTGTATACAGGTCTACAGTCTTCATGGTACATTTAGTTGG
>OY855912.1:9755000-9985000 GCA_963693305.1 Meandrina meandrites | reverse complement strand
AGGAGGCCCCTCTACTGCCTTCCTTCTAGGGTTTCATTTATACGTAAAAAATCACGGAAGACCTCGGCAAAAAGCTTGTGAACTTATCAGGCCGCTATCTAAGCTCACTCAGAAAGTACATTTGGTTAAGCTGTAAGAACATAAAATTAACTGGACTGTCGCAGAAGTAATGTCTCTCAAGTTGTCACTGAACTTGGCTATGAGCTGCGAGTAATGGCGAGTTTGGAGGGGGACATTGGGGGTTGCTGAACACCGCATTAGCGCAAAAAAAAAAAAATGTTCGGCAAATATCGCAATACGCAAACAAAATCGAAAAATACCGCAATTTCATAGTAAGCCAAGCTTCAGCTGCCTAATGCATTGGATATTGACTGAAGTAAGCAAATGTAAATCACCAATAAAGAAAACAGATCCTAACTGATCCTGCCAAGTTCCATGCTCGTTTTGCTCTATAAAAACGTTTTACCTGCTCAGTCCTTACCAAAGAACACCTAAGTACATACCACGCTTTGTTCGCGGTTACGGCAAAGTTCACAAATTCATTGAAAACGCTGCACAGAGAAAACACAGGAATAACTTCAAGGGCGGTTTATTGTTCACAATTTAGTCTAGACTTACAAATACAACCTCTAAGGTGAAATATTGCAGATGCAACCAAACGCTACTCAAAAACTTATACAAAACAGTTTCAGTTATTACTTACATGTTCTAGCTTTTTACTTAATTAATTACACTGCGCTTACATTAAAAACACAAATTTGAAAGGGCCCCTTTAAGGATGTGAGAGAAGAAATTAAAATATATATTTTTACAGTGGATTTAATTGTTTCCACCGTTCATGTTGTATTTAAGCTCATACCCAAGCTTTGTCTCCATGCACCTTATAAACTTTCCTTCAGTAAACTTATGGTTTGGATCTTGAATCCACTTTACTCTCAGATCCTTTCCGCCATTTCTTCTATAGTTCCTTCTTATAAAATCATCGATTTTCTGGTCACCGTATCTGTGGTGCTGTATTCTGTCATGGACATCTATGGAATGTCCTAAGTACAGGTATGTGATTTTCCTTTCTCTTGGCCGCCTTACCCCAATTACATAAATACCTCCCACGTGAGGTATTGCTGAGGTATCAGTGAAGTTGTGCCAATGTTTATGTATAAGACTTTCGCATATGTCATTAGCCATCTGTTGACAAACAAAAGAAAGATGCTTTGTAATTACACTTTCCTTTCTCTAGTTTTCTACTATACGTGTACATTATTCTTACACCTAACTAGGCTAATTCTTGGTGTAGAAGACACAGGACACGTCACAATAGAACACTGCCTCGCAAACTTATTGTTTTTATTGTATTCCTCGTTCTTTTGTCCTTTTGTTCTCTATTGTTATAGGTGAACTGTGTCTTCTACACCAAGTAAGAGCCCCTAACTACAACTCCACTGAGTATTGTGTATACCCGTAAAAAGAGAACAAAGAAAGCTGGTGAAACAGTAGGGAGGGGTGGGAGGGTGCAGACCCCAGAACTTAACCCTTTTGTGTTTCATCACATGTGATCAATAACTTAAATTAGGACCGTTGTTACCGACCGTCATTTTACACGTGGTTATACACTGCGAGCAGTCCCTCTTTTTTTCCTAGCCTGCAACGCGGAAACCAATGTGAATTACGTGAATCGAGATCTTTTCCCCTGATTTGCTAAATTTTAATTTTTCAAGTCGCGGGTAGGATTTCAGGAAAAACCGACTGCTCGCAGTCTAACGTGGTTACAAAACCATTTACAAGAAGGCCACGGATGAGAAGCACTGCACTTCGAACTGATCACACGTGATCAAAAAAATGCAAATACTGTATCAATATTTAGAATTTTGAACATGAGGTTCTTTATATTCTCCATAAAAAAATCGATCCAATGACACGAACAATTCATTAATTAGGTTTAAAAAGACAAGAAACCAAATTAAGAAAGAAACAAGAAATCTACTTTTTACATCAGAAACTGAAATCGCTCAAAATCAGCCCAGTCCACCGCAGAATCTCCAGGGCCTTCGTCAAAAGGGCCCTGGGACGAAGATCTCGCGAGAATTTGGCGTGCTTCTTGCGTGACGCTTTCTGAGAAAAATATTCTCACGCTTGAGCAAACAAGTTCTGAGAAATCATACTTCTTATCCGATTCGAGCCCGGTCACCAGAATATTTTACTGTTAAACTATCTACCATCTTCCTTTCGTTTTAACAATCGGTTTTGTCAGTACGTACACAGGAAAGCCCTGCAGCTAGTTGGCTATACCAATGGAGCAATACACAGGGCGACAACTTTTTTAAAATCACTCGAGAAATCAATATATAAATAAATCTCTGATAAATATGTGGCCATGATCAAGCCAGTCTCGATCGGAGGTAGCTAATGTGAAAAGAAAAGTTGTATTATTTAGTTCTTACCTTGTTAACGCAGAGCTCAGAAAGTCGACTTCACGAGACTTCACAGATTCGCTGTAGTTTCTTATGCGCTGTAAGAAACAAATTGGTGTAAACATTACGTCCTTTGGCAGTACTGTGTCCCTGAGCTAGCGAGGGCTAGCTAGCTCTAACTCCAAGACCGATCGCAGACTTAACTAGTAACAGAACTCGCACGGATTACAATAGATCATAAGCGAAAGAAGCGCGCTAGTGGAAACTGAGATGGATTCTCAACGGCCGTTTTTCCACTCGCGCGCTTTTTACGCTTCGAGCTCGACGGACTAAGAAAAAAAGAGGGCAGCTCGTACATAGTCTAAATTTCATCTGAGATAAGTCACAAATATGAAAACATCGTTTCACGGCCCCTACATTCATTCATACGACGTTGATAACATACTAAAATGTTTTACTGTGATATGGACATGACAAGAAAATAGCAATATAAGTCAAATATACATCACCCTTTTCATTTCATAGTTGTGTCTGTCGAAATAAATTGGTAAATCCTATCGAACGACAAGAAGTATCAAGAAAGTAGCTTACCTCAGACTTTCTCAACTCAGTTCTATCTTGAGGATAAAAGCTTGTTTCCGGAGTGTTTACTGATTTGAACTTGGCGCGTTACAGACACCGAATATATAGCCCCATTCAAGGCCTTGGCCTTGGCCTCATTTCAAGATTCTAAATCCTGATTGGCCGATCAGCAAAGGGTTATTTCCCTAAAGCTACTTGCAGTTGCAAAAGCTGTAAACAAGGTAAAGGGATATTTCCCTTTATACACCTGATTGAAGAAACGTTGACCCATGAAAGCCATAAGCCACGAACGATGCGACCCAAATGTTTACCGGGAAATCGGGAAAAATAGTCGTCCTCTGTGACAGAATAAACATGATAATAAGACCGGTTGCATAAATCATGCTGGTAAGGTTCTCAAAGACAGAAAATATATTGACTGTCAATAAAAAGATAAACTTAAGCTTGCCAATGTTGCCTACCCAGAATCCCATTGGGTCATATCGTTCATGGATTATGCTTTACACATGGTCAACGTTTCTTCAATTAGGTATAAACGTCGTTGTATTTCGATTGTATTCGATTATATGATGCAATATTTTCAGATGTTTTGATAAAATTATCTTACAGCGTAAGTCGACAATCAGAAGGGACATTTCCCCCAGAAACCGCAAATGCTGGCTAAGCACATATTTTTGGAATGATACAATTTCTCTTATGTACGGTTTGTTTTCGAAAAAACAGTTTGTTTAGCGCTCATTTGGAATGAAATTAAAAATTCCTCCCTTCCATCTCCTTCTCGTCCCGAGAGCTCCACTTCCGTCTGTCCAAAGAACGCCTGCCAGATTTTGCCAATCGGCTATCGGGAATACAGCCCCTCTTCGAGGGAAATTGACACTGTGCTCGAGGAGGAATTATCCATGTTTGTTCTCCTCGATATATGGACGCTCTTTCAAGGCCATCGATGTAACCGACTTCAAATTGGAGAACACGAAAAGTCCGCAATCAATGACAAATGACCAATGACCAAAAAAAACCTTTTTTTAAGATTTTAAAATCTGATTGGCCGGCCAGGAAAAGGTTATTTTCCTACCTCTAAAAGTTTCAATCAATAGCTGCAAACAAAGTAAAGGGATATTTCCCTTTAAAAACTACTAATTTGTTTTGTTTTTTTTTTTGCTGTTGCTTCGTGATGCAATATCTGCAAGTTGTTTCTATAAAATCATTTTGTTGCGAATGCGGGGACTTTTCCCCGAGAAACCGCAAAGTGCTGGCTTAGCATATTTTGGAATGCATATAATTTCTCTGACATAGTAAAATGAAGACAATCCATGGATGGAGTGTTACGAGTTTATTTATCACAAATCAATAATGCAAGAACAACTAACAAAAATATTTAATTACTTTATCGCAACTGCACTTTAGTGACTTGCCTACAGTACATAAGTTCTTGGTAAGACTTAGCTGCATCTGTTTCCACGTTTTTTGTTAAACCCTAGCATGTAACCTAGTTTTCTCTCATACAGCCAAGGTGTTCTGATCTACTTCTACGCATATACAGAAATCTAACAAAATACAAGTTCAAAATAATTGCTAATAATTTGAAAGGCTGTTTGGCAAAATTCACGCGGCCGTAAGACTAAATAAAGACAAGTCAACTGTCACAAGGAAGAGTTCCTCAGTCTCTGATCTAACTAACAGTAGCTAACAGTGAAAAGCATCCGTTACAGCAAATGCGTTCTTGGCGAGACATGATTAATAATATTAATATTTTTTTCCTACAATGTTTATCAGTGGCGTAGGACTTCGTGCCTCATTACATGGTTGTTGACATAAACTGTAAGCCATCTGCCCTTGTGGTTGATACGCGAGAGCATTACAGGCCATTACCGGTGACTTGGTGGCAAGAGAAGCATAAGGGTTCGGATGATGCATACTGGCTATTACCGGTGACTTGGTGGCAAGAGAAGCATAAGGGTTCGGATAATTGATACTGGCTTCCATCCTTTTACGGAAATCGGTCAGAATTTTCCTAAAAAATTAAAAACTGCTGTTAGTTCAAAGTCGGTTCTCGAAAATAGTTTGGACATTTATTTTTAATTTAATCTTTTTTGTCAATTACTGGCCATAGACACGTTGTGGCCGTAGAATTTTACAACCGGAGGACCACTTTTCTCCCGGCCCCAAATGGCGGTCACGCGATCATATGATCGCTGATTCGCCACACGCATATTGCGGTCAAAGTACAGTTTGATTTCCCGGCCGATTTGTGCAATTCTACATCTTTGAACAGCGACTTCAACAAAAGCGTGAAAGGAAAGATGCCACAAATCACTGTCTACTTCAGGAGGAAAGGTTAGTTTGTATTTATTCATAATGTTTGAGACGGAACAAATCAATTTTACTGAATTTTCTTTTCGCTCGGTACGCACGCGCTTGGCGTTGTCTTTAAAATTTGCTGATGTTTAAACATACGATTACCTTTGCAGAGCAAAAGCGTTCTAGCACTGAAAGAGATCGGTTGTTACACGAAAGGGATAGTTGTGGACTAGAAGGTATAACACATTTTCAAGATGACCTAAAATTTCCTGGCCTACACAATGTGAAACATAATAGCGGAGCTCCCGCGGGCGCCGAAGGCGTCCGCGGGCGGAGCACCATTGCTATACAATTTAGTGAACCCATCAAGCCCAGAAAATTTGGATGTCACGTCCGTACGTCCGTACGCACGGATTAGGGCTGGGGACGAGTTTGTCTTTGTCCTTGATTTGGAGTCCTTCTCTGGCAAAAAGTAACACAAAAACATTTTTTGGTTTGTCGAGAATTAACTTATTTGTCGTAGAAATTTGTTAAAACACTGTGTCACTTTCTCGTGTTTTCTTATGATCTGGACATAACATTGCAACTTAAACGAAGCGATTGTATGAAAAGGCGCTAAAATAGTTGGTACGAGCATGCTGGAAAACATACCGTTCTTCGTGAATATTTCTCACTCTATTTACTCATCAACTTTATGGAAACCTCATGCCAAATGATTTAGGACAACCGCTTAACGGGATGATCCGAAATAATTGCCCACTTGAATATGATATACATCGGAAAACACCGAGAGTTGAAGCACTGCGGCTGACCTTGGCTGAAAAGCTGCTGAAAAGTTAATTGAGCTGACGTTGAGCTGGAATAAAAGTGAGCTCAGTGCCGGTGAAGTTCACTAAGTGATGGACAAAAGACTGCTAACAGACCTAACAGCTACACCGAAAGGAAAGGAGAGATCGATCTTCGCCGATAATTCAACACACTGTAAGAACTTATTTGAAACTTATATGTCGGTGGTGTTGGAGTAAGCTTACAACATGAGGTAACAAACGTAAATGTATGCACTAAGCATAAGTCTTTTTTTTGTTGTGCATGAGAATCTGTTTATACTTCATTTATGAGCGAATTTGAAGTTGTGTCGGTTTTGCATCTTCGTAAATATTTAAGCTTACAATTCAATTAAGCTTAATGCTGCTTTCAAACTTGTTCATGTTTGTACATTTTATATAGTTCATTTGGACTAATTGTTTTGTGTTTTAGTCGAGTTAACTGTGATTTTCATTATTGGATTTTGAAAACAATATTAAATTATCAAGCTTCACGCATCAAAATCACGATTTCGATTTGTAAATTACAAACTACACGGAAAAATCCTGCAAACAAAAACGAGTAAAACTACTCAGCGATACTGCACACCAAAATATTTTTAAGTGATCTATTATCCAACCGCTCTTTTTGATACTCGATTGCATTTGTTTTGTTTCTCTTATCAGCGAGTGCGTTGAAATGATCTTGAAATCTTGTACGGGTAAACCAATATATATTTCGCCGATTTCGTTGCGAGTTACCTGTGTTTGGCTGAGTGAGTTCAGACTTTACCTCCCGGGCTTTACCTACCGCATATTTGCTTACCAGAAATGAAGAAAATTGAATCAGTTCTCTGCATAAAATTCCCTTAGGTATATAGCAACGCATACGATAAAACAGAATTAGATTATTATCATGCAACCAAACCGCAGCGAAAAGACAGAGGACGGTTCAAAACAACATTGTAAGCTTTATTCTAAGTTAGCGTGCACAACTTCCCAAATCACAAACTGTCACAATTCTTACACAAAATCTGACTTACAAAACCGGCACCATCAATTTGCAGAGTTTGTTTTGCTGCCGTGATTTTCTCAGTTTGCCCACAGGCTTCCCAAGCTCAAAAGTCGTCTTTTTGATATGTTTTTGAGAGCCCTTCGGCGGCCGACTCTACATACGTAGTGTATGCGACAGCTTGTGTATACAGAGAAATGTATGGGAAAATCAGGGATTCTCTAAAATCGGGTAAATAGCTATCTATTTTGAAATTAAGTTTACCTACCTCAAATGTGTCGCTTACTTGTGTCTTGTGCCGAATTTGAAGCCATTCCGACGCCATTTAGCGAAGTTATTCGAAGTCGTTGGCACAAGACACAAGTAAGCGACACATTTGAGATAGGTAAACTTTAGTTCAAAATAGATAGTTATTTACAACACGTATGTAGAGTCGGCCACCGAAGGGCTCTCAAAAACACATCAAAAAGACGACTTTTGAGCTTGGGAAGCCTGTGGTTTGCCGTGGTGTGAGTTCATTTGGTTTACTGTGTTTAGCAGCGATTTACTTTGTTTTTCTGTACTTTGTTTTTGCCTTGAGTTGATTTTTTGCCCTTACTGTTTTGTATTAAATCAAAACAAGATCAAGGTCCTTTTTACATTGAATAACTCATACAGATGTATTAATTAGTGTACAGTAAACGTTGTAAAAAGTTTTACAAAGATCTCTTGTGTGCTCTACGTGCGTACGCGAGGAACAAAGTGCACTCGTCAATTTCGGTTTAGCCTCGAAATATCGCTTCGTCAACAAAACCATGAGAGGCTTTTACATGTAAGATATTTTATACCTAAAAGTTTAACAATGAGCGATTAAAAGCTAATTTATTTTGTACCACTGTATAAGCTTAGAAATAGTGTGGCTACTTATTTGGTAATAATAAATGGGAGCTCCGCTTTTAGGCCTGCCTAAATCTATATATTACTTAGCTTTTGGAAAATTGTTTTTTTTTGTAGAGGTCGTGAGTAATGACAGTCCCGCTGCCAAGCGACTTAAGTCTTCTGAGGAAAGTCAAACATCAACAAAAAGTTGCTTTGTTACATATCCACTACAAAACAGACATTGCCATTGACAAAATAGTCCGCCGTTTTGTAAAACTTCATCCAAGGAGAATGGAACTATCAAATATTACGTCAGATTGACGGGAGTTTAGGAAGTTAGAATCGAAAAATTTACTCCGGGAAACACATGCACCCCCTAGGAGCTTGCGCCTTCGCCACTCGTTTTTTTGTAAATCGGTCAACTTTTTTCCTAGATCCGCGCCTGTACATGGACACTTTCGATCCTCGTTGTGTAATTTGGAAAAATGCGCAACGAAAATACATTGTTTAAGAGTTCAAAAAGAGCTAAAACAACACCTTTATATTCTAGTGTAATGGGTCATTCCAAAACATACGTCTTATTACTAATTGAAATTTAATGAATAATCAACACTTTTCAAGTACATAGATATCAACAAACTATTTTTTTAAAACTACACATTAAACGCCAAAGCTTCTGTTGCTTTACATTAAAGAACGATTCAAGCTTATGTAACCATATGGAGCCTGACGATTTAGACTGTATCGGATACCAAGCGAAAGTTCGAAAATTGCTGTACATAAACTGCTCACTCACCTCGCTAAGGAAGGAAACAATCAGCTTAGACTTGACTTTAAACTTTAGACTTGAAAGTCGCGAGGCCTCTTCAACTTTTCCTACGAAGAAAAATTATACAGCACTGATTTTTTGATGGTTTTTGTCAACTGATTAAAAAAATCGGCAAGTAAAGAATGACCAAGAGTGACGTATAAACGTACTTATAAAACGCAATATTCGTTACTTAAATGTCAAATTACCACTGACATGAAATGCGCTGCTGTTTTTTGTGCCAAGTGTTATAGGCAAGAAATTAAACAGACTTCAACATGTCAATGAGAAAACGCAAATTTCGAAGAAACAGGACAGAACTAAAATCCAAGATCGATCTATATAAAAGGGACAGCCTATAAAATTGATGTCAATTTATAGTCCAGCAATCGGAGAAAATAAATTTCAATTCAGTGTTGAGAGCGGTCAAGTGAATCGCGCATTCAAAGCTCAAATTTGGCTTAAACGTGACTATGTTTATTTTTAAAGTGTATATGACATGAAAAATATTTTCTGCTTATTTGAGAGGCCTTTCGAAATGCAGAAGAATGGTGTTATCTTGTCCAAATATCTTTTTGCGTTTCAGAGATGTTGACAAATACGATAAATACTGAAAAGAGAAAAATAATCGAACAGACATGGCTAGACAGCGCGTCTGGAAGCAGAATAGAATTTTTGATTATTTTTTAAAAAAAGTACGGCCTATCCGGATAGGCCGTATTTTTTTAAAGTTATTCTTTGATTATACTTCAACTCTGAAATAGAAGAAAATTAATAATTCCAGAGTTTGTTAATCGGTGGTGATCTCAAGACTTAATGTAGACGAAAAAGTCGTTTCGCGATAAAAGAATCGGAACCTTTGAGCTAATTACTGTTGCGGTTTGTTGCGGTAACGTCTCGAATCTGATTGGTCGTAGAGCAATAAACATTCCAGAAATAATTTTTGGCGTTCACGCTTCTTCGGTTTCGACTGTAAATCGAGACCTCCTGGTCGAGCAAAAATTAAAAGGAACCTGAACTTAAAAATTGCTATAACACTGTGGAAATTAACTCTGTTTTTCCAATATACATGTAACTTTCCAATTTAAATCTTTGAATTTAATCATGCCCTTAATTACATATTCAGCTAGAGATAAGTTCTGACAAAAATGAATGCACTAAATAAATTGGGATAGTTGCGAAAATGCTAAGTGAATTAAAACTATGAATTCATTTTTAGTCGACGTTGTCGTCAGTGTCGCCGTCGTATTTTCGAGGTCCCTAGTATCAAAATTTAAACCGCCACTGGCTCGATTTATATTTACATTATTACTACCCAGTAACTTGTTTGTTTATAACATACAGCTGTAGAAAAGGAAGGTTTAGGCTTCATTTTGAACTGTTAATTTCTGGAACTGATATTAAACCTAAAACAGATCGATCTACAATACAGATCGAGCCAGGTAACAACATGATTTTGCCTTTTTACCGGTGAGTTTATATTATCTTCCCGCCCAAATAAATTAACGGTTATGGTGTAAAGCAGCAAAGAACCTTACCTGACATCAATTAGCATGTGTCTGAACATTTCTGAAGTGTATGTTTCTAAATATATTATTTTTGTTTATACGTCGGTCTATTCAAATTCTGACCAATAAGAAAGCTTTTTTACATGATTTCGAATGTTATTGGCTACAACTACAACCGAGGGATTGACTGTACCTGTGATTGACAGATTGACAGAAATGCCGTTAAAGCTGAAATTTTTTTGTGGCAGAATGCCCTGTCTTTGTTGTTTTTCTAGGAAATTGTCACAGTGATTGATTAGTGTAATGGGTCATTCCAAAACATACGTCTTATTACTAATTGAAATTTAATAAATATTCAACGCTTTTCAAGTACACAGATATCAACAAACTATTTTTTTAAAACTACACATTAAACGCCAAAGCTTCTGCTGCTTTACATTAAAGAACGATTCAAGCTTATGTAACCATATGGAGCCTGACGATTTAGACTGTATCGGATACCAAGCGAAAGTTCGAAAATTGCTGTACATAAACTGCTCACTCACCTCGCTAAGGAAGGAAACAATCAGCTTAGACTTGACTTTAAACTTTAGACTTGAAAGTCACGAGGCCTCTTCAACTTTTCCTACGAAGAAAAATTATACAGCACTGATTTTTTGATGGTTTTTGTCAACTGATTAAAAAAAAAATCGACAAGTAAAGAATGACCAAGAGTGACTATAAACGTACTTATAAAACGCAATATTCGTTACTTAAATGTCAAATTACCACCGACATGAAATGCGCTGCTGTTTTTTGTGCCAAGTGTTATAGGCAAGAAATTAAACAGACTTTAACATGTCAATGAGAAAACGCAAATTTCGAAGAAACAGGACAGAACTAGAATCCAAGATCGATCTAAAAAAAAGGAACAGCCTATAAAATTGATGTCAATTTATAGTCCAGCAATCAGAGAAAATAAATTTCAATTCAGTGTTGAAAGCGGTCAAGTGAATCGCAACAATCAATTGAAAGCAACTGCATGTGCGGCTCTCGTCGTAACATGGTCGGTTCCATAGTTAGATTTGTACTTTGTATTATCTTAAAACTGGACGCTCGTTGTGTTCAAGGTTTCATTGTGTCGTGGCATTCATTCATGAAGACATTTTAAAATCAAGGATATCAAGCTGTCCATTATGGTTCGCTCAGTACTGATGCATCTTGTTGCACTGTGCTAATTAAAAAAAACATTATAGCTATTGGCATTGTTGCCGATCGCAAACGATTGCTTATTTCAAGCTTGTTCGATTGTAATTTAATCTTGTGCACTCCAATTTGTTTTAAATTGTATTGGCGATGTAATATAACTGTGGCTTGTGGCGTCATCATTAAAGATAAAAATCTTCCCGCTCAAAGTAACTGATTCATTGAGGCTGCAGAATTTATTCAAAAGTTTTGGATTGTTTCTAAACTTGATATCAGAACGTAAACCACTGCTTAGTTCAGTCATTTTTAGCTTGTTTGATAATAATACACTCCAATCCACTTCACTTTATTGACGACGTAATATAACGCGGCACATAGCCTCATCATTGAATATTCCCGCCCAAATTAACTCACTCATTTGTCCTCATTTCAGCCTAACGGTTTGAATTGTTTCTAACTGAATTGATATCAAAACGGGAAAAGATCGATCTAAAATACAGAGCCAGGTATACATAACAACATGATTTTGTCGTTCTCCAGTTGCCCTTTCACAAATAAATTTATACAATCTTCCCGCCCAAATGAATTAACGGTTATAGCGTAAAGCAGCAAAGAAACTTACCTGAGCTCCGAGGAAAGTGTTTGAAGTTTTCCATATATTACATATATTATTTCTCTATTTATACGTCACAAGGTCTTATCAACTTCTGACCAATAAGAAACACCTTATGTTACATGATTTCGAATTTTATTGGCTACAACAAGGAGCTTTATTGTACATGTGATTGACAGATTTGACAGAAATGCCGATGAAGTGAAATGGTTTATTTGTCACTCTTTTTGAACAAAAAAGTAACGTAGAATACATTGCTTTTATGCCTGATGGATTCTGGCAGAATGCCATGTTCTTCCTGTTTTTCTAGGAAATGGTTCCAGTGATTGCTTTAATTTCTTAGTAAGGTTAAATGCATTCAAATTTTTTTCATGTTGAGTCGAACTCAGTATAACGATCTGTTCGTTAACTTTTTGTCCATAGGAGGATTTTTGATTTCATATGAGGGTATTCATCAGTGAATAACATTAACCTAGATTCCTTTCCAACTCTTTCTGGGAAAGATACTTTCACGCTTGAGGAAACAGGTTCTGAGAAATCATCCTTCTTACTAGACTAGTATCCGATTCGAGCACACAGTACACAGGAAAGGTATGTGGCTAGGTGGCTTTATCAATGGAGCAATACACCGGCGACAGCTTCTTCAGCCAGTCGAGAAATCAATATATAAATTAATGCGTGGCCATGATTAAGCCAGTATATATCTCGATCGAAGGAAGCAAATGTGAAAAGAAGGCTGTTGTTTGTTGTTACCTTCTTAGAAAACAGATCAGACTTCACGAGACTTCACGTTTTACCTCACAGGATTCGCTGTCGCGGCTTCTTATGCGCTGTATAAAGAAACAAGTTGGTCAGTGCAAGTTGGACAGTAAATACTGCTTTGTTTGCCCGTGCCCCCTTTGCTAGCGAGGGCTAACTAGCTCAAACTCCAAGGCCGATAAAAGGCTTTACTAGTGATAGAACTTGCCCGTGTTACAATAGAACATTGTAGCAGTCCCAATTTAGTCCGCCGCGCGTGAAGCGAAAAACGAGCGCCAGTGAAAAATGGATTCTCAACGGCCATTTTCCGCTTGCGCGCTTTTTTCGCTTCGAGCTCGACGAACTACGAAAACATGACACCGCTCGTACGTGGTCAAAATTTCATCTGAAATAAATCACAACTGAATACGAAAACATCGTTTCTCGACCGCTACATTCATTTATACAACGTTGAATTGACGCCCGACTAACGCTTTACAGTGTGTGGGCATTTAATTGATCGTTTTCACTTCTAGTGTCTGTTGAAATAAAGTAGTAATGCTATGGAACGACAAGAAGAATCAAGTAGCTTACCTGGAGCTTTCTCAACTCAGCTCGATTCTATCTTGAGGATAAAAACGTTTTCTTCGGAGTGTTTACTGATTTTGAACTTGGCGCGTTACAGGATCCGAATATATAGCCCCAATCAAGGCCTTGGCCTTGGCTGCAATGACATCATGTTTAATTTGCCCCTTCTTTCTGGCCAATAGCAAAAACCTCTCTTCAAGATTCTAAAATCTGATTGGCCGATCAGTAAAGGGTTATTTCCCTGCTCAGAAGTTTCATTTACAGTTGTAATAGCTGTAAACAAAGTAAAGGGATTTTTCCCTTTATGAACTCTGGTCCTCGATTTGAGAATTTTTTGTTGTATTCGATTATATGATGCAATATCTTAAGCGAAAGCGTAGACAACGCAGGAAGCAGAGTCAGCAAACTCAGGCCCTCGATTAGATCCACACTCCACAGCAACTTGTCATGCAAGGATTGTATCGCTGAGCCACTCCAGACGCCGCCCTCAAAAGGACAAATCATGACTAATCTTGATCGACCAAAGCGCTAACATGATCTTACGAGATGGACCAGACGGTTGTCTACTACTGCTACTTCTTCAATGTTTTAATTAAATTACTTTGAGACAAAAAAGGGTTTTTTCCCCTGAAATCGCGGGTACGGCAAAGTTCACAAATTCATTCAACGCTGCACTTAATGGTCTACTTAGAGAAAACACAGGAATAACTTCAAGGGCGGTTTATTGTTCACAATTTAGTCTAGACTTGAATATAACCTCTAAGGTGAAATATTGCAGATGCAACCAAATGCTACCACAGGCGGCCCAGACGTTGTATTCGATTCTTCAGCCGATAAGACAATGTATGAGAATACTTTGAACATTGCTCTAAATAGAACTTGTATTAAAGATTTGAATGAAAATGTCTTACACTATGTTTATCTTACGTTATTTTGACATTTCTGTGCTCCTGGAGTGGGTTTAAAGCTGTTAAGACGAAATTTTCATTCTCAGGTGTGCTTTCCCTAAAGAGAAACGAAAGGCAGGCGACCTAGTTCGCCAACGGTCCGCACTCGAAGCTCCATAAATCCCACAAAAATGGTTGAATCTCGCCAAAATTGCTTCAATACAGCCGTCGATAATTCTTCTTTCGATTTCCTTCACCTAAGGTTCCAAAGTTTATCTAAACCGCCCGAAAAGCGCTCGTTTTCGAGCGCTGGGTTTCCATTTTTGCAATGTCTGAATGCGTGGTCAGTTATCTTGGGCACAAGATTCAAATTTCAGCTTAGCGACCACGCCATAGCGACAAAAATCTCCATCAACCATGGGGAGGCACAGAGCAATTTGCGTCTTGTAAAATACACCGTGCGATGGTCGCTGGGGAAATTTCATCGGAAAAGGCGGGAAATCTCTGAGATAGCGCGTAAACTCAGATCGGTTCCCGGTTGCTTAGAGAATGTTTCTTAGTTGAACTAAAGCTTTCAGCAGTGCTCCTTAGCGCTGAAATCAGTTTGCCAGGTGTGTGTATTTACTGACCTTGCATTTTGCTGGTTAGAGTCTTTCTTAGTTGAAGCTTATTTCAACTGTGCTTCTAAGCGCTAAAATCAGTTCGCTAGTTGTGTTTTGCCAAGTGTGTTTTTAGTTAACAAGTGTAAAGCTGTACGCAGTGAGTTCAGATATTTCCCGCCGTTTCCGGTGAAATTTCCCCAGGGACCATCACACGGTGTATTTTACATGACGCAAATTGCCCTGTGCCTCCCCACGGTTGAGGGTGATTTTTGTCGCTATGGCACGGTCGCGAAGCTAAAATTTGAATCTTGTGCCCAAGATAACTGACCACGCATTCAGACATTGCAAAAATGGAAACCCAGCGCTCGAAAACGAGCGCTTTTCGGGCGGTTTAGATAAACTTTGGAACCTTAGGTGAAGGAAATCGAAAGAAGAATTATCGACGGCTGTATTGAAGCAATTTTGGCGAGATTCAACCATTTTTGTGGGATTTATGGAGCTTCGAGTGCGGACCGTTGGCGAACTAGGTCGCCTGCCTTTCGTTTCTCTTTAGGGAAAGCACACCTGAGAATGAAAATTTCGTCTTAACAGCTTTAAACCCACTCCAGGAGCACAGAAATGTCAAAATAACGTAAGATAAACATAGTGTAAGACATTTTCATTCAAATCTTTAATACAAGTTCTATTTAGAGCAATGTTCAAAGTATTCTCATACATTGTCTTATCGGCTGAAGAATCGAATACAACGTCCGGGCCGCCTGTGATGCTACTGAAAAACTTATACAGAGCAGTTTTAATTATTACTTACATGTTCTGGCTTTTTACTTAATTAATTACACTGCGCTTACATTAATAACACAAATTTGAAATGACTCCTTTAAGGATATGAAAGAAGAAATTAAACTATATATTTTTACAGTGGATTTAATTGTTTCCACCGTTCATGTTGTATTTAAGCTCGTACCCAAGCTTTGTCTCCATGCACCTTAGAAACTTTCCTTCAGTAAACTTATGGTTTGGATCTTGAATCCACTTTACTCTCAGATCCTTTCCGCCATTTCGTCTGTAGTTTCTTCTTATAAAATCATCGATCTTCTGGTCACCATATCTGTGCTGCTGTATTCTGTCATGGACATCTATGGAATGTCCTAAGTACAGGTATGTGATTTTCCGTTGTCGTGGCTGCCTTACTCCAATCACATAAATACCTCCCATGTGAGGTATTGCTGAGGTATCAGTGAAGTTCTGCCAATATTTATGTATAAGATTGTGGCATATGTCATTAGCCATCTGTTGACAAACAAAGGAAAGATGCTTTGTAGTTACACTTTTCTTTCTCCAGTTTTCTACTATATGTGTACATTCATAACTACAACTCTACTCAGTATAGTGTAAAAGAGAACAAAGCCGTAAAAAGAGAACAAAGTAAACCGGTGAAACGTCAGGGTAGGGAGGGGGTGGGTGGGTGGGTGGGAGGGTGCAGACCCTAGACCTTAACCCTTTTGTGTTTGATCACATGTGATCAATAAATTAAATCAAAACCGTTGTTACCGACCGTCATTTTTCTCGTGGTTGTAGACCACAAGCAGTGTACTTTTTTTCTTAGCGTGCGACGCGGAAACGCGAACCAATGTGAATTATGCGAATCGAGATCACTCCTCATTTTTTTCTCTGATTTGCAGAATTTTACTTTTTCAGATCGCACGTAGGATTTCAGGAACAAAACCGACGGCTCGCAGCAGTCTAACGTGGTTACAAAACCATTTACAGGAAGGCCGGGCCACGGATGGGAAGCAGCTTCGACCTGATCACACATGATCAAAAAAATGTAAATAAAATATTATCATATATTCCCAATAAAAAAATCGATCCAATGACTCGAATAATTAATTAAATTTAAAAAGACAGCTCGCCACAACCAAACAAAGAAATAAACAACAAATCTTCTTTTTACACCAGAAACTGAAATCAGCCCAGTCCACCGCATAAACTCCAGGGCCCTCGTCAAAAGGGCCCTGGGAAGAAGATTTCGCGAGAATATTTGGCGCGCTTCTTGCGTGACGCTTTCTAAGAAAAATACTCTCACGCTTGAACAAACAAGTTCTGAGAAATCATACTTCTTATCCGATTCGAGCTCGGTCACCAAAATTACTTTTACAGTTAAAATATCTACCATCTTCCTTTATTCAAACAATCGTTTTTTGCCAGTACACGTACACAGGAAAGCCCTGCAGCCAGTTGGTTATACCAATGGAGCAATACACCGACGACAGCTTCTTAAATTTATAGTCGAGAAATCAATATATAAATAAATATGTGGCCATGATCAAGCCAGTATCGATCGAGGTAGCTAATGTGAAAAAAAAAACCTGGTATTATTTTGTTCTTACCTTGTTAACGCAGTGCTCAGAAAGCCGACTTCACGAGACTTCAAGGATTCGCTGTAGCTTCTTATGCGCTGTAAGAAACAAATTGGTGTAAACATTACGTCCTTTGGCAGTACTGTGTCCCTAATTTAGCGAGGGCTAGCTAGCTCTAACTCCAAGACCGATCGCAGACTTTACTATAGTAACAGAACTCGCACAGATTACAATAGATCATAAGCGAAAAAAGCGCGCTAGTGGAAAAGATGGATTCTCAACGGTCATTTTTCCACTCGCGCGCTTTTAGTTCGCTTCGAGCTCTACGGACTAAGAACAAGAAGGGCTGCTCGAACGTGTCTAAATTTAATCTAAAAAGGAGTCACAAATATGAAAATATCGTTTCACAGCCCCTACATTCATTCATACGACGTTGATAAAAACCTACTAACGTTTTACTGTGTATGGATATGACTAGAGAATGGCAATATAAGTCAAATATACATTCGACTCGTCCGATTTCATTTCTTAGTTGACTTAGTTGTGTCGGTTCAAATAAATAAGTAAATCCTATCGAACGACAACAAGTGTCAGCAAAGTAACTAACCTCGAGTTTTTTCAACTCAGTTTGATTCTATCTTGAGAATTAAAACTTTTTCCGGATAGGAGTGTTTACTGATTTGAACTTGGCGCGTTATTTTACAGGCACCGAAATATATAGCCTCAATCAAGGCCTTGGCCTCATTTCAATATTCTATATCCTGATTGGCCGATCAGCAAAGGGTTATTTCCCCACTTAGAAGTTTCATTTACAGTTGTAGTAGCTGTAAACAAGGTAAAGGGATATTTCCCCTATAAACTGCTCGTTTTGAGCATTTTTGTCGTTATATTTCGATTGTATTCGATTATATGATGCAATATCTTCAGATGTTTTGATAAAATTATTTTCAGACAACCGGAAGGGACATTTCCCCCGGAAACCGCAAGTGCTGGCTAAGCACATATTTTTGGAATGATACAATTTTTCTTATATACGGTTTGTTTTCGAAAAAAACAGTTCATGTTTAGGGCTCATTTGGAATGAAATTAAAAATCCCTCCTTTCCATTTCCTTCTCGTCCCGAGAGCTCCCCTTCCATCTGCCCAAAGAACGCCTGCCAGATTTTGCCAATCGGCTATCGGGGATACAGCCCCTCTTTGCTTTGGACTGCGAAGGAAATTAACACTATGCTCGAGGAGGAATTATCCATGTTTGTTCTCCTCGATATATGGCCGCTCTTTCAAGGCCATCGATGTAAACTACTTCAAATTGGAGAACACGAAAAGTCTACAATCCCCCGAAGACAATTTATAGCAGCATGTATGCAAGTAGAGTAGAACAAGATTTTGATGAGCAGCAATCTGGAGTCCGTGTGATTGATTTAAGAAGCGACACTGTGACTAAACCCAGCAAGGAAATGAGACAAACAATGGCTGCTGCCGAAGTGGGTGACAATGATCCCAGTGGTTGATTTCTTTGGATATTGAGTATGACACTCTCGACTCACGCGCCTTGATTCTTGATTTGAATGTTTGCAGATTGATTTCTAATTTCATTAACGCTTACAGTGGCTATCAGTTCAAACACTGCGAGCAAACCATGTTTAGGATCTTCGAGCAAGAAGAGAAGAAAGAGGAAGTGAAACATGATTTGAGCGGAAAAGGCACATGTGTATTTTTCTCATGCAGGTCTTGTGTTTTGCCCCTAGTCCTTCGAGGAGAACGAAAGTCGTGGGGTGCTTTACAGTTTCCATGTAACGGAGTACTTCCGTGACGAAAAGCCAAACTTTTCGACTCGAAGTTTAATGGAGATCAATCACTGAGGTGTGACGTTTCTGCGAAAAAGTGTTTGGGCACTAAATTGGAGCACCTCTCTAACTCCGGCTTTTGTGAATCATTCGTCAGTCCAGAAGAATCGTAGTACGGCTAATCTCTATCTTGGAAGGTAAATTAATTTAGGTTTATAAAAACAGTTCATGCACCGTGCAATTCGGAAGGTCCCTCTATTGCCTTCCTACTCGGTTCCGTGTAAACGTTAACAAATCAGGGGAGTCATCGAAAAAAAGCTCGTGAAACTTATATTTGCAGTATTTGGCACAGTCCGCAATGTAAACCTACGTTGAAAGTATATTTGGTCGACCTGAGAGTAATCATGAGTTTGCCAAGCTGGGCTGACAGTAGCCGGGATGCTTACTGAACTGGGCAAATTTAAACCACAAAAAAAAAAACGAAAAACAGAAACAGAAATGTAGTCAAAGCTAACGCAAGAAGGCCATAGATGACCCGCGTGCAGGCGTGCAGGCTAACTGATCCTTCTAAGATTCGTTTCCATTTCACCTAAAAAGCTATTTTTTGCAGCCATAAGTGTAATCCCCGCTTTGCTTTCAGGAACAAAGTTCACACATTCATTGAAAACGCTGCAAATCAATGTTACAGTAGAATACAATACAAATTTTATTAACACTTCCCAGAGGGGCTTTTCGATGTTAATGGCCTAAAATTACATTACAAGATAAAAAAATACAAAATGATCGCTGTATAAATAACTATAAAAACCGATAAAAATTACAATAAAATACGATAAAAATTACAGTAAGTCAGTTTCTATTTCTACTTACAAATGTTGTAGCATTTACTTGGTAGAAACAAAACATTAAACTTTCAGAATGTGTAAGAAGAAATCAAACAATATGTTTCCTGTGTGGTTTCTGCTGAACATTCATCTTAATTGTTTCCTGCACCTTTCATGTTGTATTTTAGTCTGTAGTGAAGCTTGTTTTCCATGCACGTAATATACAGTCCCTCGTTAATTCTGTGCCTTCTATCTTTAACCCACTTTACCCGAAGATTTTTTCCCCCGTTTCTCTTTAAGCTCCGTTTGACAAACCCGTCGATCTTTTGCTGACCGTATTTATGTTGTTGAATACGGATATGAACATCTTTGGAATGTCCCAGGTAGATATATTTGGTGTTCCTTCGGCCTGGCCGCAAAACTCCAATCACATAAATGCCTCCCACGTGAGGTATGATTGAGGCATCCGTGTATTTCTGCCACTGTTCACGTATTAGTTTATCGCAAATGTGATTAGCCATGATCTGTTGACAAAGAAAGATGCCCTTTAGTTATACATGCCTTTCTCTAGTTTTCTACTATACATGTACATCCATACATCTAAGTACAACTCCATTCGGTAGTAAAGTGTATCCCCGTAAAAACAGAACAAAGAAAGTGAAAAGTGAAATGTGGAGGGAGAGGGATTGCGGATGTCGTTGCAGATCTGGACTGAACTAAAGATGGGTGAAGGGCCGCGCTCCCCAGTCTCACTCTCCGTTTTGACATTCGCTCCAGATCTCTCGTTCGAAGACTGAGCGCGTTCGCAAAAATACGACTGTTTGCTCTTGAAGGCGAGTGTTTTATGGAGGAGAAACCAACAGCTTGAAGAGACTGTTGACTTGTGGCCACTTGTTGTATTGCGTGACCTCTTTCAGGAAACGATCAACTCAGTTATCACGAGACAAAACTGAATCATGTTTTAAAACACAGTTTTCTATATGATCGCTCGATCGCGATAAAAATTATATCCGAGGGAATTCGAAAACTAGACTCGGGTATCGGCAGTTATCTGGCATAAGGCCTAGCTAGTCAGTAGTCGCTCTTTTAACAATGCTGCGAACAGCCGATAAAAGCAAGCGTAATATTGACGAACGAAGGTCAGACAGTCTACTTCAAGTCAACAGGCTGCAGACGCAAAAAATCAATCCGTTTACTTTAGATCATGATTATGAATATCAAAGAAGAAATTTGTTCTCACCTTCGGTTCAAATGTCTTTTTCTTTTGGCTGGAACAGACTTTTTCGGTTTATTGTCCGAGTCTAAAGAGAGAAAACATGGTTTTGATAAACAAGTCGCTCGGCAGTCTGAGAACGGTAATAACACGATCACATTGACATTTTTAGCAATGATAAAAGACATTCACTTTTTTTTTCTTAACATTTTATACAACTGTGAAAACATTCTTTGAAGGAACTCAAGTGTCAGTTACTATCCGAAATTGATCTACCATAAATGAGCTATTTCATCAACATACCCTGTGATTCACGACCAGGTTTATAACATGCGTGAAGACAGTAGCTGCAGGTCGCAAGCGACACGCAATATTGAACACTGACTGTAATCTGGCCCTGTCGATGTTCTACTGAAACTACCAGGGATAAAGTTTATCAAGAAATTAACTCACCTCTCTCGAAAGCACAATTCCACTGATCTTGTGAACAGAATGTCTTCTCGCTGATTTGAATTTCGCGCTTCTGTCTCTGTAGTCTGTAATATATAGACCCCATGAAGTCATGTTTATTTGAGTTTAGACGCCACGACATTACGTTTATTTTTTAGTTTATCCTGACTTTCTGACCAATAAGAAAACCTCTTTTTAACAATTCTTTATTATGATTGGCCAATCAAATAAGGGATGTTTCCCTTTATAGTTTACACATTCGTGATGTTATACGACGCTAGAATGATGCAATCTTGTAAAGTTCTTTTGTCAGAAACTTTTACTGCTGGCTCAGCACATATTTTTGGAATGATAGAATTGTTTGTTTTACAGTTCATGTTTCTCGTTGTTTTACTTTATTTTCTAATTTTTTTGCTGTTGGTTCCAATGAACGAATTTAAAAATCCCACCTTCGCCTCCTTTCCATTCGATTCTCGTCCCCAGAACCGCTCTTCCCGCTGCTCAAAGCCTTTACTGCGCCTGCCAATTTTTGCCACTCGAAAAACATGTCAGCCTGTCTGTGCTTCGGAGGGAAATTAAGAATTTGTTCGAGGGGGATTTCTGGACGTTTCTTCTCCTCGATATCGACGTTCTTAAACATCCCTCGATGTGAACTTCTTCATAGTGGAAAACGAGAAAAATCAGAAAAGTTCGCAATCCCTCGAAGACAATTTAGCGGCATGTATACCAGTGGAGTAGCACAAGATTTTGATGAGCAGCGATCAGATGTCCATGTGATTGATTTGAGAAGCGACACTGTGACTAAACCCAGCAAGGAAATGAGACAAGCAATGGCCGCTGCCGAAGTGGGTGACGACGTTTTTGGAGATGACCCAACAGTAAATGGTGCGTTAGAAATTCATTTCAGCTTCAATCGGTAAACCGGCGGAGTTTCGCGGATGTCGATCACGCAAAACTACAACTTTTCGTATTTTTCTTTTTGACAAAAAACCACCCCATAGATCGATTTATCATGCCGAATTTAGTATTCATACGAAGTTTCATAAAAGCCCGTTGCAACTTCGTCGAAATATGGGACCCCAAAGTTGTCAATTTTTTCAAAGAAATGTGTGGCTGGGGCCAAACCAGTTAAACTAGTGGGGCCACGTAGAGAATTGAAATGTCAGATGTTTCAATAATATGCAAAATGTTACCGTACTATGAGTAGATTTTTAGTAATTAAGTTTTGCACTTATTGCTCCAACTTTGAACGGAATCCGTCTTAATTTGACAAGTTGATCAACTTTCTAAAGCTTCTTAGCATAGGTTATGAAATAGACTGCATGCAGTCTGTTTTTCTCTCGAAATTCAGAAAGGGAATGCTGTAAACTAGGGTTTAAGACGCGAGACGGGGAGATTGTGGCGAGACAACAGCGTGCGAGGAAAAATAGACTGTGGACTCTTATGCATTTTTTGAGGATATCCGTCAGCCCAGCAACGGAGAAGCTGATTGGCCAATGTGCGCAATCTTAAGTTGCGCGCACGCAATGGCGTTACGGATCATGTGTTTGCGTCAACACGTCAACGCAGTGTTTTGTTTCACGAAGTTCCTTTAAATGAGCTTGAAAATTCATCCAATACAACCAAGCGCCTCTTAACGTCTTGTTATTAGTCTTGTTATGGCGCGGAATTTTCTTTATGTCTTGAAGCAAAGTTTATAACGAGCTAAAGCAGCGCGCATGCAAATAAAAAAGCAGTTAATCGCGAGATCCTTGACGCCATTCCACGCGCACAATTTAAATTGGCCAATCAGCTTCTCCGTTGCTCGGCTGACGGGCATATCGGCATATCCTCAAAAATTACAAAAGAGTCCGTAGTCGGTTTTTTCTCGTCTCGTCCCAAGCCCTTCCCGTCCATACCGCCTGGTGGTTCGTCCAGTTCCCGATAAAAGCGCTCCTCCGACCCTTAGAGAAAAGACCGACTACAAGTAGTCTAGTTATGAAATGTACCTGAAATGTACTGAGGAACCTTTTCCATGCTCTTAGTACTTTTCAGTTTTCTATTGATTTTGTTTTTGTGGCTACTTCTGAAAGTTCTGCATAGTCAACTAAGGGAGTGCAAAATAGGAAGGGGGGGGAGGGTGCAAAAAATGTGCTTCACACAGGGAGAGTCAGGAGAATTTAAACTTGGCCTCCCTCCATTTTTGCACCAGCTCCTCCCCCCTCCCCCCCCCCCCCCCCCTCTAAATAACGACTGGTTCCTAAACTACCAAACAAAAAAATACCCTTGAGAGGAATGCATGAACTGTGATTTGTCAGTGGGGCTCAATTTGTGCATGTTGGTCAAAGCAAGTTGTCGGTTTTAGCAGAAACTCATAAGGAGTTGAAACGTGTAATGTGCGTTCACAGCGTTTGAATATTCAATTATGCCAAGTACCAAATTTGGCAACAAAATTTACACACGTAATGACACACGCAACAAAATTTTCGGTTTTGCGGTAAGTTACTTGAATTCCGACCAAAACACCATAAACTACTCACAGAAACTAAAGAAATTCACTAGAGTATCAACTGAAGTTCTCCAGACTACTGAATGACGACGATACAGAGAAATTTAACCAAATTTAACATTATTCAACCCAAATTGTTCAAAAACAAGATTACGCCATTTAGCACGAGCTAGCGCATGCTGTGAATTTAATCCAGATTTTGCAATTTTGATTGGCTGAATTTTTTGTCGTGATTTTCCAAATATGGTACTTATGCAAACGAATGTTCAAACGCTTTGTACAATACAAATCATAGGGAGTTACGCGTTTCAACCCTTATGGGTTTCTGGTTTTAGTGTGATGACTATGCTGTATTTATGTTATATACTGACAATTGATCTTGATGAAGTTCTGTGAACATTATTTTCTGGGATATTTGTATGTTTAGACTTTGCTTAGGATATAAAAGGCCATACAAGTGCCCTGTTAATGTAGTATAGGCATCTAATTATTTTGGACTAAAAGCCAGTGCAATCAGAAATATCAGGAGGCACAACAGTTTTTGCCTTAAGCAAGAGTTTGGCATATCCTGGATCAAGAAAGTGTTAAAACCGCTTTCCATCTAGTCAAAACACTTGGTGATGTGTTCAGAAAACCTGAAGAGCTCCCACACATGAGAATCAAGTGACAGGAATCGTGTATAATTAAGTGAAGTGCAAATTGCGTTCTTTTGTATACACTATCAAAAGCAAAAAATCTTGGAACGCGCCGGGGGCAGAGCACAAGTCTGGTACTTGAGGCAATAATGAGTCTGCAATTTAACAGCACACCGAGATGATTGGACATGACATTCATCCAAACTATCTGTAAATACTAGAACGTGGCATGCAGCCAGCACAAACACTTATTTTTGGAATCTTTGCCTAATCCACTATGAACACCCAAGATGTTAATGAGTGCCAACCCTTTTCCTGAAGCAGGGACCGTGAGAAGTTTTAGAACTTTTAAATTTATTCATTTTTTAGTCATTCTACTCCGATGAAGGCAACAGAAAAGTGCCCAAAATTTAGTATATATTTTTAATAATTTTAGGTCAGATACAACAATATCTTTTTAAAAACTTTTATTATAATCCTGTTTTACTGATTTTTTACCAGCCTTACAGGCTAAAGCAGCAGAACTGACTGGTAAAGATGCTGCTCTCTTTGTACCTAGTGGAACAATGGGAAATTTGGTGTCAGGTACTGGTATAATAAGGAGTTTTGTTTTAATAATAGCTCTGTTCTTGTTCAAACATCCCTTTGAAGGCAACCATTAGTCAAAATGGGTAAATATTTGATTCTGTCCTAATAATTGATAAGTATCAGTAATAGGTAAGATCAGGGCCATAATGGTTATTTCATCTATCAGTGATGGCACACTGTCCTGGCCGAGGAGACGAGATCCTTGTTGGTGACTCGGCACATATCATAATGTGGGAGCAGGGTGGGGTTGCACAAGTGGCTGGTGTACACACACGGCAAGTGCGCACCAACAACGACGGAACTCTGGACTTATTAGACATAGAAAACAAAATCCGCTCTAGTGGAGATGCCCATCTACCAACAAGCCGCTTGATATGTGTTGAACAGACTCATAACGGGACAGGAGGCAGAGTGTTGCCATTGGAATACTTAAGAAAGGTAATGGTGGTTAAATTTCTTTCTTCTTTGTTTTGTCTATCTACTAATTCTCTCCGTTGTGCAGCTCTTTTGGTGTCAGACTGTTCTATAATTTATAATTTCATCATGAAATATGGCCAGCAGGTCATCTGTGTTTAGTTCTAAGGCAAGATGCTTTACTTTCACAGTGCCTCTCTCCACCCAGCTGTACCAGCGGATTTTAGCTGAGGTTAACCCTTAGGGTAACCATGCGATGGACTAGCATCCCATCTAGGGACGAGTAGAAATACCCCTAGTTGCCTAATTTGCTACAGAAACCGGGATAAGCTATTGTCTGATGGGCCACTAGCTAGGCTCAAACACAGACATATTTGCTTATGGAACTGGACTGAGGAGTGTAATTCAGGGTGAAATTGGGTTAAGTAGGTAATATAATTTTAAAATCAGCACAAAGCTGATTTAAAGTCATGCACAACATAAGTTCCTGAACTCCATCAATTGAATGTAATAACAAAATTTGCAGTGTTCTGAAGTCTGTGAAAACCAGTGGTATTTTGTGTGAGTTTTACATGGAGAAACAGTGTCCATAACTGATGTGTGCTGCGGCATAGATGTCAAATTCCAATGATCTAATGTTTGAAAAAGTTGAAATTGGACAGCTGTACATGTCATGGCATAACAAATAGGTTTGCAGAGAATCAATCAGAAATGAGAATTTAGTTATTGGTAGTTCAACAACTTTACTCTGTTTTCAGGTAAAAGAGCTTGCTACTAAGCATGGACTTAAGGTTCACATGGATGGAGCACGCCTTTTCAATGCTGCTACAGCACTTGGTGTTCCCATTGCACAGGTCACCCAACATGTTGATTCAGTCACTTTCTGTCTTTCAAAGGTAATAATTGGTACTGGACTGAGTAAATATTAGCAACTAAATTACCATTGCCACAACCAGTATTTTCTCCCAGTTGCTATAAGGTTTAAGGTATTGATTGATTTAATATAATTTTTAATAAAAAGTATATTTACAGAAGTCTCATAGTAATGTCGTTACTAGTATGTATAACCATTATTTTACATGTATGCCCCTGAATCTCAAATAAAAGTCCTTTTAATACTTATATCTAGGTTTGGCCTCTGACTGGGAGTCAGACCTTTATGCTGGTGGGTAATGTACAATCAGGACTTAGCTAGCCTCCCTTAAACGTTAAGTAGCAAATTACTCTTAGTCATGGAGTAAAGCACCAGCACTTGCAATGTGGTTCCTTCCAAACTTAATGCAGGTGTTTGTTAAATTATGCAGATTACTTATTTATGACAGAGTAGTACTAGGTCTTTCCTGACAAGTAAACTGTCATTTTCTTGTAGGGTCTTGGTGCCCCTGTGGGTTCTGTAATTGCAGGGGAGAAAGATTTCATCTTCAGGTAAATGGTTTCTTCAAGGATGAATTTTTTCTTTTCTTTTTTTTATTTTGCTTATAAGCTTGTTTGGCAACAAACACAATATTTTCTCTGTTAAGGTAATTAAATGTCTGTCTTGTTCAGTCACAAGATGGGATACAAAAATGTTGTTGGTTGAATAACTGGCTGTTTCAGTCTCGAAAGTGTAACGTGGTGTATAGTCTTGTTGAGCATCGTTAAGAGGGCTGCTTTGTCAATTTTTACCCCCCAAAATATCTTTCTTTCAAGTGTTTTAGCATTTATTTAAAAAATGTAGTCAAATTATCCTTGGCAAATGTAAACAGTGTTGCACTGTTTCAGTTGGCATTTAACAATACCAAGATGCTGAAAATTTGCAACATTTTATTGTATAATTTACATGAATCTGTTAGCTTTAAAGGTTGCATGTTGTCTGTCCATTTCATACAGGTGTTGGCGGCACAGGAAAGTTCTAGGGGGCGGCATGCGACAAGCTGGTGTGTTAGCTGCAGCGGGGATTTATGCATTAGACAACATAGCACCAAAACTTCAGTTAGATCATTCCAAGGCACAGATTCTGGCAAAAGGTTAGCATTATTTTGTGTTAAGATTTCATCCATTTTTAACCATCTTTTACAAGCAAGAGCCCCTCCATAATGTCATATTTGATGTGTTCTTGGTGAAGACACCAGTTGCAGAATTTCAGAAGCTATCCATACCCACTGCATGAAGGTCGTTGGAAATTCTTAGGTGGGGCGGGGGGGGGGGGGAGGGGAGGTCGGGAGTCAGGGTCTCAAAAGCCATTTTGTTAAAGAAGAGTAATGGAGTTTAACTGGAATTTCCAGAAGGGAGGGGTGGGGGAATTCAAACCAAAAAAACCTATGAGATGAGGAATGGATATTTCTGGGAGATTAGTCAGTCCAATCAAAAGCAAAATTAGTCTTCTTTTGATTGCTCTAACTGGTTTTTACACATTACATGATTATTTAAACCAATCAGAGAGCTTAACAAAACAAAGCCAAAGTAAACACACATTAATGCTTGCTAGTTTCATTTGTAGGTCTGCAATGCATGCTTATGACACAAGCCATTGCTGCTTCTAACAATTATACAAGAGTCACAATTCATGTGGTGTTACTCAACAGGAATTCACGACATGAAAGATCTTGGCTTGGATGTGGATCTGAAGAGTGTCGAAACCAACATGGTGTACTTCAATCTCAATCATCACACGGTTTCGGCCGATGAGCTCGTCAAACGAATGCTTGACGTCACGGACAACGATTCACCGGAAGCAAGAGTAGCTGTGAGGATTCTTACAGCTGGAACAGATCGATTCCGGCTTGTTCTTCACCATCAAGTGTCGGAGGATGACGTTCATAAGACGTTGCAAAAGATCAAATATATTTTAACCACTTAAAGTCAAGTAATATTTAAAGGGCCGGACCAGAAGGAGTAAATGGTGAAAACACCGCGAACGAAGCTAGACGCGTTATACAAGACCTTCAGATCGTGCTTATGCTTACGAATTATCACATTTCACAAAAATCTCATACGCGTTCCGGTAGTCTAATTTTCAACTGAAACATAACGGTTGAAATTCAAACGTGGTACTCGATTTCAAGCCCGGGGGGGGGGGGGGGGGGGGGGGACTCCCATAGGAAAAGAACGGGGATGCTCGTCGTCTCGCTTAGGGGTATAAATTTCGGATATTGGTCTCGCTTAGGGTGTTGTGGGCAAAATGTCATTATTTTTAGCTGTCAAGGTCACGTTTAGTCTTGCAAGCGAAGAAAGAACAAAAAAGGAAGAATTTTCATTCGTCGTATTTACTCGATTCCTATAAACAAAGTTTTTCATAACATTAATATCTACAGTTCATTGTACTTTTTATTTATCTGCATTTTAAACTGGTCTCTTTTAGGGGTCTGCATAAGCTTCGGCCACGCCCAGGTTGGTCTCTTCTAGGGGTTAAATTCAAAATTTCCAACGAGCATCCCCGTCCCTTCCATATGGGAGTCCCCCTCCCCCCCGGGATTTCAAGGTCCCTTTTGTTATACAGAGGACGGTTATGGAGTTCGCTATCAGCGTTAAATGGGAGAGCTCTATTTTTATGAAGAACGTTAAACATGTACGGCGAATTTTTACGAAGTAAAGTTTAATTTTGAACATTATTTTTTTGTTTATTGGTTTATATTGTCTGCAATTAGCACAGCAGTGTTCAGAAATGGGGTATAATTTGTGCTTTCTGTTTAGCTTTTAGGTCTAATTCTTGGAAGAAAATTTTTATCATTGCTCCTCATCTCTCATGGGGAATTTGAAGCCCTTCCCAAATGCTTGCGCGAGCCGATGCAGTTCCTAGGTAGGCTCTGGTCTAAAATAGGGACTTGATTTTTGGGTCAGGTCTGAAATAGAGTAGGGATAATGAGATATTTTAACAGAAACAGGGTAAGGGTGTTAGGAAGCGCGCAGCACACCCCCACCCAAAGTTTCGGGAGGGGGAATCCCCAGGTAAGATCCACACAACAAATCAAACGCTGAGATGTACAATGCGACTATAGGTAAGTGTGGGACTCACAAAACAGACGAACTTAATATTGCACTTGTTCACTGGCCTGTTAGTTAAGTTGACAACAAAATCAACAGAGAACTAAAAACCTAGGTGAGTTTTTTACGACAAGTAGAAAAGTTATGCGTCTTGAATTGAAATTGACGCATTTAATCGAAACGTATTTTTAGTCTCCCTTGATAAATACGACAATTGAAGCAAACATGTATGAGTATTACTGCAGCGCAAGGGCCATGATGCAAGTGATTGAAAACATGAGTTCGCTCCATTAGGACGCAACAGAGATTTAGCTACCTGACAATATTAAGTAAAACAGAAAGACTTTGTCTTGATGAGATCGCTAACGTAATTAGCCGATTGTAACAATAGAGAGATTAAGTACGACGTTATACGGCAAACGCGAACTTGCCTTTCGAATTGCTACCTTTTCATCGAATTCTTAAATTAATCTCCCAGAAAAATGGGGGAAAATCACACATTCACAACAAAAACAAACCAAATGATTTCCATGTGCAAACCCCCAGACGTTCATTTTTTTTTTTTTTTTTGTTGCGAAAAAAGAACTTGGCCAATATCCCGCCATCGCCAATTTGACCTCCAGCTTGGCGAATAACCATATATAATGAAGTAGCGAAACAACGACATTTGGTGCATCAGGGAGGGCGCCTTCTTCGCCGGGCGATATCAAACGTCGAAAATACATAACGCATTAAACCCAAAGCTTTTAGAGTAATAACAGAGTTTCATCAGGAAAGAGTGAATTGACACTAAGGCGTTGGTAAATAAAAGCTAGAAAACAGTGGTCTTTATTTTCCATTTACAAAAAGCTTAGCTTTACAAAAACGAAAATCAGCTGCTTATTTAACTAACCAAAATTTTTTAAGAAAACAACAAAGCTTGCAAAACCAGCTATTTTAGTCAAAAAAGGCAAAACAATCTCTAGCTTGTCAGCGGTCTTCATTTTTGATGCAGTTCAGGCGCGCATCACAAACTGGAACAAAAGAAGGGCAATGATTCCAAATACGGATGGATAGTACATAGAAGAAGAATCCTTCCCTCCGTCACCGTCACCGTTTCCATCTCCGTTTCCATCTCCTCCTCCACCACTAGTATCCTTGATAAAGGTGTATTTCATTCCTCCACGTGCGCTATGTTTAGTGAACGCGTCATTGGTCATCACATCGTCGGTGTTGTGGTAAGCCCAAAGAATGTTCATCTCTCCCGGCTGATGATATAGAAACAAAACATTTGTCAGTTGTTTCAGGCAAGGCTGTTAAGGTTGGATGATTAGTTCTCAGTTTTGTCTCTCTTTTCAACTAAACACCCAATTTAAGGAACTTATTTGATGACATCATGAAATTCGCTGCCTCGTCTTCAGACACCTTTGACGCCTTTCCATTTCGTGAAAGGTGCCAAGGCCCCACCGGCCAACACACGCGAAAAAGGTTTTGTGACAACTGTAAGAATGGGAGTGTGCGGCTTGATTTTTCGATTGGTGCAGGCACACCGCGATCAAACCAAGAAGAGAGGCCTGGGGACGACACAGATTTAAGGCGGGGGTACACCTGAAGCCCGTTTTCGCACCGCGTAACTTGGGTTTAATGCGAATATCTCGCTCCCGTTTCAAACACTCTCAAACCCTCTGTTCATCCCGCAAAGCTATGTTAAACGGTGTTTTGTAAATTTTTTGGTGATTTTTGGGGATGTTTGGAAAGAGATAGTTTTTCTCAAAGGATTAGTAAAATTTGGAGAAATAAGAAATATTAAAGATTTAATGTGATTTTAAAATTAGAATTTGAAGTTAAAAATTAGTATATGGACACCCAAACAGTCCCCTGACAACCTGGGGTGCTCTTGCGTTGGGGTCAACTGTCTGGTGGTGTTCCAAAACTAATTTTCTTTCTTCTATCCCCTCTTTAAAACTCTTAAAATTTCACTCAAATTCACCTTTACCCCCACCTTAAAACAATTTTTTTGTTGTTTTCGTGCTTGTTATACCAAAGTGTGCAACAATTTTTTTCGTAGATTACCGGCCAGCTTCTTACCAATAATAGCATTTAGTGAAAACCTGACAATAGCACAAACCTACCGATTAATAATAACCAAAACTCACAAATTATTTGGGACAGTTCTATCTTAAAATGGAACGTTCGACACACTGAGGAATATTTTGACGCACATTTTAAGTAATATTTGGTAATAATTATAGTGCAACTCAACCTTTATTTCGACGTCTTTACTGTCGCCAGTGTTTTTCTTACGGTGGACTGTCAACTTCGTGTAGCCGTCGCGTTCCTCATATGATGTTAAATTCCAGTTCTGCTCTGTATCTTTTGGAGGTTTTGACAGCCCTGTAGTCAAATAATCCTAAGAAAAGGCAAAGAAAACGGAGCAATCGGTTTTATTCTTTCCCACATCTTAACCATCCTCATTCTTTTCATTGAGTATTATTGTTTCTTTAAATTTTTTTTCTATATTTTGGTATGTTTTATCTGAAGTAATTTTTTACATAGCGAAAAAAATCGACTTTAGTAAATATATTGGCGAATTCCCTTGTAATAGCGACCCTTGCGTCGCTATTACAAGAAAGAGTTCTCTTTGTGGCCATATAATAAATTCTTTATTGACCAAGCTTGTTCGGTCAAAATGGCTGGATATTGGCCTTGTTCTTTTTTGCGATTTTTATTGACCTCGACTTCGTGTCGGTCCATCATGATAAAAACGCAAAAAGGAACTTGGCCAATATCTAGCCAGCTTGACCTCACGCTTGGTCAATAACGCATATATAACACGCACACTGAAATAATCGAAAGGTAAGCTAGTGTGCCGGATCTCCGGGATAGGGGTTTGGAGACTGCCTGAGCGAAAGTCATCGACATAGTATGAAAATGACTTCAATTTGACTCTCAAAATGACTTCCACTCCGGCTGTCTTCAGTCTCCAACAAAAGTCCTTTTTAGGGCTACCCTAACCGGACAACCATGGCCACACCAAATATTAAACTAGGTCGTTATTTCTCACCCCAATGTAGCCGCCGTTACCATCCACTCCTCCAATAAACACATCGTAGCCATCCATGCCTCCACGTTTATTGGATACACCGAATGCAACCCACCCTGCTGCTTTCACCACCACTGTGAAATAAAACATCTCTGTTTTGTTGTCGTACGCCCAATACAGCCTGTACTTATCACTGATTGTCACAATGGTGTATTTTGCATCGATGAACGAGTACTGTACTGCTCCCTCTTCGCTGTGTTTCATGAAGGCTCCGGTGGTGGCATTCACATCGTAGGTATTATGGTAAGCCCACACTAGATACATCATACCTGGCTTTGAATTTCAAAAAAAAGAAAACATAATTTGATTAGATGGCAATGAAATTGCAAACCTCTGAAGCATGCATGCCTTGTGTCTCCATTTATCATGGCCTTAGCACGAGAAACAGATGGCTGTTAAGACATGGCTTGATTGGCTAGATTCTAATAAAGGAATTTTAAAACCCAGCTTATCAAATCAATCGTTTTAATCGTTAATCAAATCAATCGTTTGAAATCTAGCCAATCAGATCAACCGTTTTAAAATCCCTTTGTTATTAAAGGTAATAACAAAGGGATTTTAAAACGGTTGATCTGATTGGCTAGATTTCAAACCCCCTTTGTTAGAATCTAGCCAATCAAATCATGTGCCCTCAGAGCCACCTTTTTCTCGTGCTGAGGCCCCGCCGGCAAAGAGGAAAAGGTAGCCCTGGGGACAAGAATGTCTAGTCCCCAGCCTAGTCACGGCAAGCGAAGGTATATGATAATTGCGATTCAATTGATCTTTTGTATACCTAAAAGACTCTTTAACTTTCGTCACTGACAAAAGCATTTAAAAAATGGGACGTTTCGGTTAAAATGCTACCAGCAAAAATGCGTTAAGGTGTCAGATGTAAATGGGATATTTATTTTTTATCTTTGAAAAAAAAAAATCAATTTCTGCATTTTCTGTTGGTTGCCAAGTTTTAGCTTCTCTAAACCGCCTGTGAGAAGAATAAGATGTGAAATATGCCGCCTTTAAAACGTTGATTCTTTGCATATTTTTTTTTAGCCTCGGGTGTGTGGTTTCCAAAACAAATTGTGCTGTAAACACGCTGTGTCACCGGTCCAATATGGATGCCCCCGGGCTATATCACTTATTACGATATTATCACCTAAATAATCATGAGATATTAGTGACATTAGGGCGTGCCAGGTGATTTCTGAAAACCATTTTTTTTTTGAAAACTGTAACATGAAATAATTTAGATGTTATTGCTATGTTTTCTTGGTATTGATATTACGTAACATCCAAACACACATAAAAAATGTTTGTTATTCACACTTGAAAGGGCTCGATGAACACACACAAAGCATCTACTTACATACGAGAAAGCGAAGCTACCAACCAATATAGCACAGTTGCGGCTCACGCAATGGAATATTTGCATAGTCGTTCGCGTTCATTATGGTCATTTGGCAGTCTTATTTTTATAGATCCGCTATTAACATCTCTTATTGCTAGGGAGTGTTATAAACACGCGCGGGAATTAACAATGAATATTGACAGCGCTGGCGTTGGTAAGTCTATCGAATCCGGGCGTTAGAGACTGAATTCGCACAAGGTGTCATTTTAAATTTGTGCCGCATTGAAGGGTCATTTTGCAAAATTAGAAAATAAGCAGCACTACTTGAATAGACTTCTTGGTAGACTACATTTGAATGGTTACATGTTTGGGTTTCGCCCAGAGCTTGAAACGTTAGAACAGCACATAATCAATATTCCACAAGTATAGATTTGTATATATAAAAGCTCTTTTATCAGATCGAGAGAAGTGTTAAAACAGTACATGTCCTGTCAACTAGGCTTTGAATAGTATGCTGTAAGATGTGCATTCGTTTGATGTGGTTTGATACCTTAATGTCCACGTCTTTGCCGCTGGTGTCAGCAGTTTTTCTTTTTCTGTGAAACACCAAGTTTGTGTATCCGTCCATTTCCATTGCTGAAGTCAGCATATAGTCATTCTTGGCATCTGGAGATGGTCGCTGATAACCTGTCGTGTAATAATCCTGCACACAGCAAATAAGAGTTAAGATAGTCAGATGTATTAAAGTTTGTATCAAAGTTTCTCTTGTGTTTGTTTATATCTAACAACAAAAAAACAGCCAATGCAAATTTAACGTACTGAATTTGCTCTTTTAGTCTAATCTTTCCTTTCTTTTTCTGTCCCTGAATACGACGCTTGCTAGCAAATCAACTGTTCAAGATAATTCCGCGCGTTTTCGGAGGTACAGGACTTCCAAGGAGGGTTGCCTTGTATCACTCGGCGGTAAGTTTCCGATGTTGCCTAAACACCGGCTGTAAACGTCGCTGTCGTTTTTCGCAGTGTAGGTAAATGTCGCTTTGCTTGCGTGCTTACATCCTCTATCTAGCGGAAAGATGTTTATGATTGTCTACCTTTCAATAGTTTGGTTCATTGACGATTTCAACACCACTAGCTTTTTTCATACGAGAAACTATTTTGTGCGAGTGTCGCACTGAGCCAGACTTAAATCACGCTAAAGCAAAACTTAAGAGTTATGTGCGGCGAACCTGTGCGCTTTTCGAGAGTACGGAGGTGACTCATTTCCCCTGTCGCTGATAAGAAATTCCTGTGTGGGCAAGACCTAGGGCCGCGTTGTCGCTTATACACCTTGGAAAGCCTCTAACTAGTATCGTTTAGTTTAAGTAACTTACGTTCCAGTAGGTTTTGTTCATATGCGAGGCGCGATAACCTCCAACGATTACATCATAGCCATTCATTCCTCCCTTGCTGTTTGACACGCCAAAGCCGATCCAGCCAGTTGCGTTCACTGTTACGTTGAAGAAAAAGTAGTCCTTGATCATGTCGTATTTCCACATCACTTTGTAGGCCCCATTGCTAAAGGTCTCCATTTTATACTCTTCCATTTTAGCCCCTTTGGACGTGGAGATAAACACCGCCAAGAGAAACACAGCTACACCGAAAACCTTCATCATGCTGGCACGTCACTGGATCGCCGAGAACATGAACGTGATAAACATGCAGTGTTCGATCTTTTTAAGGGGTCCTTTTCTGTTGTTAAAAGAAGGATATTGAAGCCGTTCAACCAATCGGATGACGTTCAGGCCTGCCAGTCATTTATCACACAAGTGGGTAGTGCATGTAATTTCAATAGTTCACCGCAAAATACTATGCATTATGTATAATACCTAGCCGGTTAATAATATCGGTATCGTGCCCACGCAATTATCACAACTGAATTTTAGACCAATTTTTTACACAGACTTTGCATATGTACTGATAAAAGATGATGATATCCACACCTAAGTTTCTGACAAGCAGTTGCTGTTAGTTGTTAGACTGTGTGGATGGGCACTTGAATAGCGTGATTGATGTTGCCGCTTGTTTACAAGAGCAATATCGTTTGGTTGTTTACGATTCAACAGGCGTTCAATTTGTCAATATTATAGTTTACAACTAATGCAAAAGGTCAGTAAAATACACGAATGGAACATAAGGTTTGAAAAAATATTCAAACTCTGGGGTGCTTTTTTTTCCTAGTTCATCAATTTTCAAGGGAGTGGCTTATTCACTCCCATCTGTGGGTTCAACTTTCGAGAACAAATACAGTATTGGACCACATTATGACAACGCACTTCTAAAAAAGCACGTCTGATATAAGCCGACAAATATCTTAAGTATGGGGCTTCACTTGTAGAGTAATATTTTGTAAGTAATCTTTTTTGTGTGAAATGCTAATACAAATTTAAAAAAAAAAAAAAGTATGGGGCTTCAAATAAAGCCTCAATACAATGATTGATGAATGGAAAGTGTTATTGAGAGCTCCTTACGAGATTATCTATTACAGTGCGACTACTCCAACAAAGGCCACCCAAGCAAAATCTTTTCAAATTGATTAGTGAATGAAAATCTTGCATGTTAACAATGAATTTTTGACAAATAAATGATCCACGCAATACAAAGTCCGAAGAAAAATCCATGCACTTTTCGAGAAGTAGATTAACTTTTTTTCGGATGCAACGGTTGAACCGAAATTGGCAAATAGGCCATTTCCGAGTTACCATTTCCGAGTCTACGTGCAAAACCATTCAAATGAAAATTTCTTCCACCTTCACGTCCATTTTCATGCTAATCAAACTCATTTCCATTTGAATAGGTTCGCACGAAGACTCGTTTTGAAACTGAGGCAAAAGGCAACTCGGAAATGGCCTGTTGCACGAGTAACTTCCTGTCAATTCAATCGGACAATTTCAATTCATTCATTCCATTATCGAAGACCACCTAGCTAAGAGGGAAAGGCCTGAAAGGCAGCTCTGGGAACGAGAACGAGCCAGTCGGATTTTTCCAACCTCGATCCCAGGCTCTCACTTTTTCCTTCTAAAGACAAAGGAGGAAAAGAGAGAGCGTAAGTTCGACTTCGACGTTCATTACTAGTCACGTGCGCCGAAGTTCAAAAGAGGTTTAGTCAATCATATCACTCAACTGCCAGCTCAGCTCTTCTGCTCTGACTTGAACTCCACTCCTAACCTCGTCCCCAAGGCCATCTCTGCTTTCAAGATGGTGGTTCTTGAAAACGGAGATTGCTCTGGGGCGAGGTCCGGGTTGGACACTCCCATGTTGAAGATTGTCTGCAACTTGTTCCCAGCTCCAACCCCCTCTGGAGAGTAGGGGGGACCTTAAGGGAAGACCCTGGGAATACAGCTGGTAACTTGGCCACTACATCGCCGCCCTTCCTCCTCCATATAGAATACACCTGCATAGCTCTAAGCCTGAACATTGCAAGAGTTACCGTGACGTCGGTCTCACTACACGCAATACACGGCGAGTGCAAAACATGGCCCATCCAAGTGTTCACGGGAACTCATTCTGATAAAATGAAATGAAAAATATATTTCATATAAGAAAAAGTCATATAATTATAGAAATCAGATACTGAAATGATACCGAGACACTGAAGTTAGACAGATGGAGCGTTTGGATATTCTTACTTAAATTCATGGGTGCAAACGCATGACTCCCTCTCCTCCTAGACAAAAAGAGAAGACAGAAAAACCTTCGAGATTCAGCCACATTTGTGAGACAGTAGTAGCGTTATCGTTATCAGGGCATCTTTAAATCCTTTGAGCACCGACGTGAATGCAGGCCTGACATAGACATGCAACCATTTTCCTTGAATATGAGCAGTCATTTTTATTACCTTTTCCCGCCAAGGTCGGAAAGTCAAGCGGGCAAAGGAGCGTTCTCCCACTCATTTATCATTTTCAAACAGGCCAGGTGTCATCATTATCACTAGCTGGATTTACATGCGGGTAGCTCCTTCGTCTATACGCAAGATCAGCGGCACCAAATGTTATGTTGTGTTTGTTTAAGTTTTGACGGGGGAGGGGGGGGGGGGGGGGGGGCTTAAGGATGGCACAGGCAAGTTGTTGTAGAGGCATACTACCAGCCCTTAGAGAAGGCATTGTTGCGGTCATAACTTAGGTGTTTCCAACTCATTTCCATAATGCAGAGGGGGTGGGGGTACAGGACGTATTACAATTAGCATCGAGTGGGGAAGGAGGCATTAACATTAGTATGCATCGGGGGTAGGGGTGGGGGGCACCAGGCATAAATATTAGCGTACAATGAGAGACATTTGATTATTCAGGCAATGAAAACAAAAAAGTGACTCTTTTTTTTTTGCTGGGTACTGGACGCACATCAATGAGGCGATGTAGGGAATTGACAATGAAATTTGAAAGGTTCAGTGGAAAAGGGAGGAACGATTTTTGGCTAAAATTGAACATTGCCAAAACAACTCCAACTTCACACGCAGGTTTGTTTACGTCTGTTAAACAGTGCCCGGTATTTTTTCCGCTGTTTTTTACTTCGATTTTGAGATGTAATGTATGCAAAACACTTGGATTTTCCTAGCAGCGTTTGTAAAGAAAAGAAACCTTTTTTTGTCAAAACCTTTCAATGTATACCAGTACTTTCTAAAATCACTTTTCGTTTGCCTGCTTTCTCTGGGGAAACTACGTCTGCTCACTATGTGGGCCAGATCAGATGCAAGTTCACATCACAAGGTGAAGTTTACTCTAGCCAAGTTTACTCGAGCCTGTTCCATTTTTCGCGGTGCTCCCCAACCGACCAAACACCTGGATCAGACTAAGTTTAGTTACGCTCCTTTTCACATCACATCCTTTCTCAGCAAACACTTATTTCCACTTGGACTAACAAGATTCAGTATCTTGTTGGTTTCTATATTGTACAACTGTTCTATATATTTTACATGTAATGGGATATTTACACCATGAAGCTATTGCCCTACAACTCAAATATGGCTAAAATAATGTCAATGTTGGATATGTTGAATGCCTTTGAATGTTAAAAGTATGTTGGATAAACTGTTTTTCATGAGTGCCATATTGCACATAATGCCATAACTTGGTCAATATTTGACCAATTAATTTTTATTTATGGCAACCAACTTGTCTCCTAGAGATGTGCATTTTGAACAAATATAAGTGGAACCCCCCCCCCCCCCCTCCCTGCTTGTGACTTGTTTGACCACCCCTATAACTTTTTAAACTTTTTTGCCTGATGCATATGTGATATGCAACATAACTGAAATTAACCACTACACTGAGAGCTGCAACATAAGATTAAGTTTAGGGATATACCCACTATATACGGAGAAAAGCAATTTTTTAAATCTTTTTCGTTTTTACCCATTTCTTTCAAAGCCATAACTTCCCTTTTATTTGTTGAAGTGTTTACTGAAATAAACTGATCAACACCTTTCAAATGGTGTACCATATATGGATATCCAGTTTATATTTTTGAATTTACCAAAAAGACCTTTTGCCGTAAGGGTAAAGGGTTAAACAAGTGCACTTTTTAGATCATTTTTTGGCTAACCTACAAAAGATGGCTCAATCTACATTATGAGGCAGTGAAGTGTACATTATGTCACCTGATACTAGTAAGCTACATTTATGTTTGCAGAAGTGAGGGCATATTCAAGAACTTTCCAGTGTGCAGACACAGTAAACTATGGTAAATATATGTTCATGTAGGTCACCAGGTGATGCCATAAATGTCATTATATTTTTTGCATTATTTTTTATATTGTATATGCTAGACCATTATTAACTAGAAGTAGTCCAAGATTAGTGGAGTTTGTTTTAAGCCTTCGCATTAGCTTCAAAGTGCAAAGGGCTACGAAGAGTATTTTTCCAATACAAAATTTGTAATCGATCTCTGTTGCAGTTAAACACAATTAATAGCCTTACAGCATGCTAGTACAATAAATATATCATTACTATTCTGTTTTGCCTTCAAACTTTATCAAATTAAATTGGGGAGATGAGAAATACATGAACTTCACAAATTACATTATCTAGAGTGGTTTGCTGATTGTAAATTAATATTTTTCATCATGCTACACAGACACAATCACAGACCCACCCATCTTAATCAGCCCCTGCGAAGGATTCTAACACACAATAAAGCACTCTCTTAATCAGAACAAGCTGTTTTATTATTCAGCAATATTACATTTTTTGAGAAGAGGTATCATCTGATCTTCTGTCTAGATGTCATCACATCAACACAGGACTAAGCACGGGGAGAAAGAAAACACAAATATTTCAAAATGAGGACAACAAATGACAGAATTTATTTACCTTAATGTCATCTCCACTATAAGCTATTACTTGAAAGGAAAGTGATTGAACAATTCAAGCCCCACCACTTAATAAATGTTGCAAAAAAAAAAAGAAAAGCGAACAATGGCCCTTTATTTCACTTCAGCCAAATTCTGTGAGAATGTGGTATTGTTATAAGTTGCTTGGAATTGCCAATCGATGCACTTAAGTACAACATTACAAAGACTTGGACCTTCCACAATGCACACTGTTTAGACAGTTTACATGTCACTCTCCTATCCAAAATGTCTCCGGCCCTTAAGCAATTTTACACCCTCTTTCAATTTACCATTTTCAGGGTAACTTAGACTCTGAAGTTTAAACCTCCAAAATACGCAATTAAAAACAATAGGCATGACATTTGAACGTTTGAAATGTAAAGTTTCAATTTCGCTACAGTGGTTAATTGAAGGCGCGAGGGCAAGATGCGCAGATTAAGTTTTTGGCTAAATTGAACATTGTCAAAACAACTCCAAATTTCGCATGCAAGTTTGTTTACGTGTGTTAAACACTGTCCTGTATTTTTTCCCACTGTTGTCTGCCTTGTTTCCAAAAAATTACGCATGCAAAAACTGGACCTTGACGAAAGAAACCTTTTGTTCCGCGAAACAATGAAATCAGCGAAGTTGAACCGATTACTGTTTTAACTCTACAAACATCAACCCTGGGGGTTAGGGTAAGGTTAGGTTAGGTTAGGGTTAGCATAGGGTTATCCTAGCAAAAATAAAGAAATCTCTTCTTTTGAAATTTAGTGATGCTATCAGCAAAGCGCTTGCCATTTATGCTTTGTCTGCGCGACGAATTACAAAATTATTACGGAAGAAAACGTATTCGAAATTTCTCAGCGGTAAATTTCGCTAAGCGAAATGATTTTAATTTTTGTGAATAACACTGCCGTTAGCAAAGCAAATTCAGTCCGTTTCACTAAAAAAGATACTTCCATTTTCGAACTACCGTGAACGGCGAATTTTTTTCCGCGAATTTTCACGAGTAAAGCATTCAAGTTTGCCTAGACAAACCGTCGCGTTTGGAGCGTAAACATGTCAAGTTTTGGCAACTCGGCCGGTGTGTTTCTGGTCACGAAACACAGGTTTCGAAAACTTTTGCGTCGACGTTTTATGTTTCTTCAATGAATGTAGACAGCAAATGGCGACTTTATATTTCTGGTAAATGCTGAGACAGTGATCTTCGTTGACTGATCTTTGGCTCACTTGCAAAACGCGACAGTTTGTCTAGACAAACTTAAATGTTTTGCTCGATCGTGAGAAAACGCGCTAAAAAGTTAGCCGTTTACGGTAGCTCGAAAATGGCAGTAAAAGTCTGGTTTCATAAAACGGTTTTTTCAGACAACACAAAAGAAGTTAGTTTTAAGCTGAACAGGCTGTTTCTCCTACAGGCATGTTATGAATACACTGAATCGAATTTAAGCCGGCTGGAAAAGCGATGGAAAAGAACAAGTCAGCTTAAACAAACAAAAAACTTACACGCGAGCCCGGGTTCAGTCTTGTCCTTTCATTCCTCTCGACAGACAGCGATGAAGCAATCAATGGAATTCCATGATGCGCACTCACAAAATCTAAACGGTTGATTTTCATTCCGCTTGACTTGCAGTAAGCTCCTTATTCTGTTCATTTTGGGCATACTATAAATCGCGAAAACAAGTGAAATGAATGAAGACTTTGCCGCCGTGCCTTTCGCCGGGCCCCAGGTCCCGACTGTCAAAATGCATTAAAGATTATTATGGGATATCCCTGAGTTTCTTTGACACGGAAAGTCCTAAGCTCAAAATTCAACAGAAAATAATAGAGTCTAAAAGCCAGTCTTCATTTCCAAACATTCAACACGCCAAATGATGGCAAATGAGCCCAAACAAACGAAGGTGAACTTAGTTTGGAAGAGAAGTGCATTTAAACTCTTTCCGTCTGGAATCAGTGTTCCGACCGTCATTTCAGCGATCATGGAACAAACACGCCTTGTTTCTTTAAGGTATGCTGGTGAGTTTGCGGGTGTACAGACTTAATGATGTCCTTCCACCACCAGACGGACGCAAATATATGTGAAATAAGCGAGAATCAGTGGAGAGAAGCACACTTCGTGCGCGAAGGTGAGCATTCAACTCTGAAGAGGCTTTGCGCACGAAAAGCTTACGTCACAAAAAACCTTTTGTTACTCCGAACAATGAAACCAGCATAAACATTTAGATTCGTTCTGGAACAATGATTCGCTAATAGTAATTTTTTTCTCGTCTTTTTTTCTCCAAGAACAAGCTCAAACTAGCGAAAATAAATGCGGGACAGTGTTTAACACATGTAAACAAAGCCACATGCGAGTTTTGGAGTTGTTTTTGACAATTTTCAATTTAGCCAAAAACTCAATCTGCGTTTCTTGCCTTAGCCCCTTCAATTTACCCTACCTATTTACTAAGTTGATAATTGGCTACCAAGCGTTTTACTAGACAGTGTAAGACTACTGAACTACCCTTCAATGAAACAACTGCTTGTAAAACTGACAGAGCCAATTTTCAATGTACAAGCATATCAATACTCACCTAATCTTCATCCTCTTCCTCACCATCAGAGCCATGGCTCTGTCCCTTCCTCATGTTCTTTCTCTTCACACGACCTGGACGCCCTCCGCCATAAGGTGAGTTCAAAGAGAAGTCAATGTGCTTCTGAGAGTCGAGACGCACAATGTATGATGGGACATTGACAAGCTGTTTACGCACACTGGTAAAAGAAATGACAATGTAACACTTAAAAACAAAATTTAAGAAATTACTATTTTCTTATGTTCCTAAGAGCAATCAGCGTCCAGTTTCTCACATCATTATTGACATAGTGTCAAGGAAACTGTTGATGAGATAATAGAATTTGGAAAATTATTAACAAGGGAAAAGTGTCTTCACTCAACAATACAACTTCAAAAATAGTGTTTAAAAAGACACAAACACATGTGGTACTGAAAGGTGCAGATAAACACATACAGTGTAATTACTGTCAAATTCGTGATAGGTGCCTACCATATGCAGTAGCCTTTGGAATGTTTTAGGAAAACATTTATAAAAAGATTCCTGCACTTTTGCAACCACTTCTATTACACTAAAAGCAATCTGACGCGACATTTTGCAAGGTCATTAAGTACATCATACGCACAAGAAGACCAAACTACTTTAACATCTTAGTGTGTCAGATGGATGAGTAGGGCAGTGCATGGGCATGAAACACAAAATTGAATTTCAAGGCCGGTCAATGCAGTCGAAGAAAGGGCCAACAAAAAAGTACGGAAAACATTTAGATATAAACCCCACCCTGAATTTAGCAACTCAAATTTTGAAAAAAAGGTTTTCTGGAAGAAACCAAAAGAAATCCAAAGTCGGACCCTTTAATAGAAGTCTTTTCCATCAAATATAAACTAACCAACATCAACAATGGAAAATACTTAGAAGTCTTCGCCACAGTTTAAGATGATTCTTTAATAGGATAAACATCATGCCCACCAACTTTAACATTATTGATCTTTTACATGGTTTTGTTGAAAGGTAGTTCTTCATTTAACACAGTTTTCCCATAGGATTTTGTGTGACAACAAGAACCTGTTGGTTGTTTTGTTAATTGGGGCAACGTTCGTAGCATAGTAACCAGGCATTAGATTGGATGATGGAAAACTGGACACTGGACATTTTTCTGCACCTTCTCCAAATGTTCTCGCAGATAAACTGCACCTCCGATTTTAAACAATGATTTTTGTAGAAAGTTGCAGCTTATCTAGGAGTGTTTACAGCAACTGTCTGTAGAAATTTCCTTTTGGCATGGATTTGTTCAGTAATGAATGCAAAGAAAACATCAATGTCCAAAGAACATCAATGACATGTTCTCACCAAATTGTGTATCTGTGCATCAATAACTGAACGGAATCTACTTGTTAACAAGCAATAATCCCAGCTAAGTAATGGTAATAGGACTGAGTGGAGTCCAATTCAGTCTGTAATCATACGAGTGATAAACAAAATCGGACGGCCACGTAGTGGGAGGCCGATTTGTTTAATCACGAGTATGATTACAGACCGAATTGGACGACATGAAGTCCTACTATTAATCATAAGTATAACAAAATTTTAGAAAAAAATTTAGATAAAGCAAAGGACTTATCATAACTAAAGCAAAAAAGCCATTCTTGAAGCTGAAGGTTTTAGGAATATCAAGGAGCATTTAGTCGCAACAAGGAACCAAATAAAGAGCTCGCTCATGCGAAGCACGTGAACTTTGTTATTGGACACCTTGTTATTGGACACTTCATTATTGGACACTTTGTTATTGGACACTTAAGCTGCACACACTCCAATTTGGTAAAAAACAGGGTGTGCTAAGAACCAATCAGATTCGAGAATTTTGTTATAGTTTTGATTAACTGTGAAACTGGATCTATTCCTAATAACCATTGCACTTGTTTTTTTTAATTTAGGGGGGGGGGCATCCTTCATGTAGCACTTCTTCCCACTAATGGCTTCTTAAACCTGAACTATATTCACCTCGTCTTAAAAGTACAGTGGAACCCCGTTAATGCGGACACCAAGGGGACAGGCCCAATTGTCCGTATTAACGGGGTGTCCATATTAAGTGGGGTCTCAGAAAAAAGTCACGGATACATGTTTTCTCAACTGTATCTAAGTTGCTGCTGTCAAAACAAAAGTGAAGGAATGTGATTCGGCTTAAGCAGCCGTTATGGGTGGGGTGTTGCACAGTGACACAAATAACCGCTGCAAAGGAGACTATGACACTCGCAGCTATACTGTGAAATTGCAAAAACTGCCAAGGTCAATAGGGTGTTCAATTTGTGGTACATTTGTCTCTACGTTCTATGAAATTTTCACATCCCCCGGTGAAAGGCCTCCTTTGTTCAGCGATTTTTTGCAGTGAATATGGCAAAATTGCAGGGCCCTTGTAACCTGTCTTTCAGCAATTTCAACCAAGGATTTGCTTTGTCAACGTTTGAAGAAAAGTCACACATTACTTTAGAACAAATTATAATTTTGATTACCATCAAGTTGCATCAAACCCCCCAAAATTCGTTTTTATCACTTAATATAACGTTCAACAAAGTAATCAACATGATTTAGATTAGTTTATGGTTAAGTTGCGTGTTTCAAAGCAACACTTTTGTCTGACAAGACTTACCGAATATGTCTTTGCTTGATAAGAACTCGAGCATGGTGAATGCTCTTGGCCAAACCAAGCTTAAACACTTGTGTTTGAAGACGCCTCTCCAAGAAATCTTCAATCCGCAGACCCAACACGTAATCGAGCTTCATTCGGCTCTCGTCGAGCACGCCAATACGCACGAGACGACGCAAAAGAGCATTGCCTTCGAACAGCCTTCGCTGATCTTTCTCTTCTAGTGTAAGCAGCTCACGGGCAGCCTTACGAATTTTCGCCAGGGTGTACTTTACACGCCAAACTTCGCGCTTGTTACGAAGCCCGTACTCTCCAATAATCTTTAACTCTTGGTTCAGGCGCTCTTTCTCGAAGGGACGCCTAGGAGTCGTGTAGGTTTTACTACACACAATCTTCGGCATCTTGCTGAAGAGAAAATGGCGATGAAAAGGACGGAGGAGAGCGGCCGCAAAGCATTTCACCACGTGGAGCGGCAATAACGAATTACCAGCACCCCCCTCTACCATGAAAAAAACCTCACTAGGCACCAGTATCCCTCGTCGGCAGACTTGGCGGAAAGTTTGAGATTCTTGTGCGATCAATCGAATGCAGTTTTATTGCTTTTCAAAAATGCTAACGTTTTCTTTAAATTGAAACATATTTTCTACCAGTGTTATATACATTTTATATAAATTTCATTTTCATTTTATTTGCTGATTTTTACACATTTCGACATTTTGGCACCAAAACACCCGGGCCCTCATCGTCCGACACCCGTGTAGACAGTCTGATCACTGGCTAACCTTATTGGCTGATCTTCAACCAGTGAGCACCTGAGTGCTCTCTTGAATCATCAAGTCAATGACAACCTCATCAGACAAGACGCTGGGCTGACTTGAAGTTCTAGCTACCCTTCAGAGGTGAAAATAACGAAGTGATTAAAAGATCCTGACCGATGCGATTTAAAACTATTGTGATTTTTTTCTTTTAAAAATTGAAAAAAAGTGAAGTCAAACACGTGAAAGGAATGCCACCACTGATCATAAAAGCAGCTATACCCTACAGTGACAATGAGATGTCCGAATACCTGTTACATCCCAACAGGTGACCAAGAACAATATTTCTTCATACACTTTGACAGGCTTTTCAAACGGATCATCTTAGACTTCGTTTTCCATGTTTTCACTGAAAATGTTGCATACGAGATGACCTAGACTTTGAAATCACAATCACTCGACGACGAAAATGGAAAGCAATGTCGAATTACACTTTCCGTAGCAACATTCTAACATTGACTCGAGGCCTGGTGGTCCTTTTCATTCTGCTGTTGGTGTGTGGCATCTGGCATGGTTAGTTTCTATTTGTATAGGGATTATTCATCAAAGAGGGACTGCTCGTAGTTTTTGACTGCATGGTGAACGCGTCGCTTCCTGAGGGTTGTCCAATATACACGACTTGAAACGAGTCGTAAATGACATCAGTCGACTCGTACGAGTCGTACGGGTCAGGTCGTGTATATTGGACATGGATGCCTATGTTCAGATCAGTCAGACTTTTAGTAGCGTTGGGTAGGTGGAGATAAAGAACTGGAATGAGACAGTTCGATCTCCTCCGATGAGGCTGGAACAATCTGGAACAGATAAACAGAAGCTTGAATCCAAGTAATCCTATTTGTTTTTAACCATTTGGAGTAACTCACAGCTCGTATCAACCAGTCAGTAGTGAACCTGCCATTGTTGCTATGGAAGCATAAAAGCAACAATAAATTTTTTCCACGTTTATTTTTCCTCTTTCTCACAGCTATCTATAATGTCATTTCTACAGGTTTGATTTCAATTTTAACAAGCTGTCCAGTCTGCAATGAAGCGAAACCGATCTGCCTGAGAAACGAATTCTCAGACATCGTGTTAGTGATTGTTTACAATTATCCTTTCTATTCAAGTATTCCGTCCCTTACAGCACTGTACAAGAATGCGTTTCCCACGATAATGTTTTGCGGACCCAAGAAGACAACGAACTACTCCGTAGAAGCTCTTCATATTCACAAAGGATACTTCTCTTACACGTGCATGTCACTTGCTATGGAGAAACATCCGGGATACGCAGGCTATTTACTCATCAACGATGACGTCATGTTGAACTATTGGAATCTAGTTGGCATGGACCGAGAGAAAATATGGCAAGGACCCAGAGGGACAATACGCTTTTTGAATTACAGTTTGCCCGTAAATTGGTATTGGTGGAATTCTACTTGGGGAATGAAAACATGCCAAAAGTCTTACAATGAAATCTGGGCTTTACAAGAATCTTCTGCAGAGGAATGGTTGCCACGAATGATTGATAACCATGACAACGATGCAGATAGCAAACAACGGTCTCGCAGCTCGGTATGGGACATAAAAGAGTCGATGAATATTTTAAAACAGAATGGAAATGGGACATTTTATTGCTTTCGTGGTCGTTCGGACGTATTCTACATTCCTGGAAAATTTACCGACGCATTTAAAACACTGTCTTATATTTTCTACAAGCATAGTTCATTCCTGGAAATTGCTGTGCCGACAGTTTGTCGGATGCTTGACAGAGCAGAGAACTTTGAGTATATCCCTGGGGTATACTTGCCCGGGAGGTCCGGTGAACCCCCGGTAAGGAAGGCGGAACACTTTTGGGAAGTATATGATAAGAAGATAGCATTCATTCATCCATTCAAACTTAATTATAAACACGACGGCGCACTAAATTCGGCGTTGTTACGAAGCTGGATCACAGAGTACAGCGACACCCTGAGCAAATGTGAAGGAAATTTATAGAATATCATTTGAAAGACTGAAGCCAATGGCTTGTTCACAAGTTCTGTGTTGCAAGTTCCTGGAAAGAAAAACAAACACCCTTTACCATCTTCAGTAATTTCCCCAGCCAAGTTCAACTCCAAGAAAAACAACCTCTGGCTGGCTGATTCCAAGTTAAAATGAGTGATCTACGAATCGACCTTTCGCTCAAATCTGATTGGCAAACAATCAAAAAAACCTTCTTTGCTCATGCTCAATATTGGCTCCGGCCTGAGATCATTGTCTTTGCCGCTGACCACAAAATAGTACCGGAGCCTCTGGCATGCATGGCGATGAAAGGGGAACCTCAAGGTACAGGCCGAAACCTCATTTTACGTACCAGCGACTCCAGTGGATTCTAGATTTTGAGCAGTGTCTTTTTATATTCTTCGATTCGAATCATCAAACAGATATATATGTTTATTAAACTCGATCGTGAAGCGCTATCTTGTATAATCACAATTTTTGCTACCTGCAATTACGCATTGGCTATTTGGCGAGCGAGGTTGCTACATACTGAATATATCCAACATGATATCTCCCCTCTGATCTATGGTAGATGAACTATTCCTCGACCTAAATCCGGGTCATGGTCAACCGGTCGCGTGAGCATATTTTGATCAATTAGCCGACCCTGATTTAAATATATTTTCATCGAACATTTTATTTGATCATTTAGGCAGCTCATCCAACATGATGTTTAAAATATCACATGACTGTCTCTTGTTGCAAGTGTGTTGACAGAACACGGGCCTCCGTTATTTTTGCCACGCCCACGGCCCTCGACGATGGACGTTTGTTCTGCAGGCCAGAACAGTGATTGTGACACATTGTTTTTTTTTTTTAGTTACGCTGTTGTACTTTGTCCAAATGTCCAAGTGTCTAATTAAGTACAAAGTACTGAAAATTAAAATTTTACAACTTTTATTCAATTTATATTTCTTTCTGCGTTTTGTAATAATCGTTCGACTCGTTTTAATAACTGATTATGCTGAGTCAACGTTCCCATATTCTAATCTCTACTCGACTAATACTTGACTTCGCGTTACAAAAAAAACCGACCGTTATACTGGTTCTAAACACATCACGCGCGCACATGGAAGCGAGGCGAAGACCTTAGACTCCAGATTCACTGGTCCGTATTCGAGTCTTGAACACCCGGGGGGAACTCCTCTATAAAAATGACGGAGGTGCTCGTCATACCCTTTAGGGGTCAAAATTTGTCGATTGGTACCGCTCAGGGTGTTAAAATATAGAATGGCCATTGTTGGAGTTATCGCGGTACCTTTTAGGAAATTTAGCCAAAATATAACAGACAGACAGACAAAATTATGGGCGACTTCGCTTATTTTTATTTTCATCAATGTTAAATATAAGAACTCTTGGTACCTCTTTGGGGAGGAAATTATTTGGGGCCACGCCCACTTATCGAGGTTCTGGTACCTTTTAGGGGTTCTTTTCAAAATTTCGACGAACATCCCCGTCATTTTTATGGCGGAGTCCCCACCCCCCCCCCCCCCCCCCCCTCGGGCTTCAACAGTGTTGTGTTCTTGAGCAAGGCATTTAACTGTGAAGACCGTACAGCTACCGTTCTGTCAAGCCTCCAAACGAGATTACTATACTAAAGATCGGTACCGGGATGAGTTCAAGAGCAAAAGTGCAAAACAGGTGCAGTTTTCTTTTCTCGGCTTCCGTCGCCATTTTGTATTTGTTAACGTCAAAACATGCCGCCCCCTAAGCAATATTATCGCATTGCTAAAGAATTCTCGCGCTCTGATTGGCTAGAGATGCGAGGGTATTCAGCGCGGTATTTCGACTTAAAAGTGAGGCTGGGCTAAAATTCGCAACATTCACCACAATTTCATTTTTTAAAAGGTTATGCGATTCAAGGAAAATCAATTACTGGACTCGGGAATTCCACGATAAACTTCACTTGAAAAACCGATATCGCACTCTTTGCTTCGCACTTCGTGCGATATCGGTTTTTCGCGTGAAATTTAACGTGGAATTCCCTTGTCAGGTAATGGATTTACCTATACGCAAAATATTGCAGCTTATTGTCACGTCAACTACAACTATTGAACCCAGTGTCCCGCGCCAATCATTTGCAAGCGTGGAAGCACATACAAACAAATCTTCATTAGATCTAGCATTAAATAAGTGACAATTTGACCAAAAACTGAGTGTATAAAGGCGCATAGAGAACGTCATTCATAGAATAATAAGGCATTTTATTTAATAAAGATAATCCTGTCTAAAATGTTCACTACGTTTACTATATCACAAGAAAAATAAAATTTCGGACGCTCCATTTGCATAAGATTTCAATTAAACGTTTTGAAGACAGTTCACAATGGGTTCTGAAAACAATGCACCACGGCAAGAATGATTAAACTATGCTTAAAAGCTTAAACTATGAAACAAAAATATCACTTAATATCGGCCCTGTATTAATATTTAAAATATTTAACATCTCTTATAAATTGTAAGAACAAGACTACTCTACTGCGTATGTGTTGCTATGTTGACTTTTAAACAAATTTATATTATGCAAATAATAACTTACTGTTCCATCACCGTCAACATCATGGCATCCCCGAGAGGAGGGGAAAAGATAAACAGTCCTACATTAAACTACAACTGGTCTTTTCTCGTTTCTTGAATTTGCGCCCCTTTCCGCGGCGTCCCTTTCTTCGGCTCTTGGTGATTCTTTTTTTGTCTACCCCTCTGGTGTTATATATCAATTGCCTGATTATTTCCAAGAAGACTTTTTCCACCCTGAAATCAATTTTCGCCGATGTCTCGATGTATTCTCCTTCGAGACGCGACAGGACCGACAAGGCGCCGTGCCCTTGGCGCGCGGTGACTTCGCGTTTGCTAACATCTATGTCCAGTTTGTTGCCGACGAGAAGAACGGGAACCAAGTCTTCGCTGTTCCGTCGAAGCGCGGAAATTTCCTCCATGGTGTGCACAGCTTCTTTGAACGATGCCACGTTATCGAGGGCGTATACAACGATAAAACCATGGCTTGAATTCAACGCTAGTTTTCTCATGACCGGAAAAGAGTACGAACCCGCGGTATCCACAAAACAGATGGTAAAGTGCGTTCCGTCCACGGCCATTGTATGAACATAATAGTCGTCAAGGGTTGGGACGTGTTTCTCGTTGAATGTTTGCTCGAAAAACGACCTTAGCAAGGATGTTTTACCAACACCTCCGCTACCCAAAATAGCGATAGAAAACTCGGTTGGCGGCATTGTCGCAGTCGACGAGGCCATTTTTGTTGTTCTGTACAAATTGTAAGTTTAGATTAAAAGCGTCACAAACTTTCTGCTCGATTCAAGAGTCTACTTCAGTTGGGTTCAGTCCAGTTTCTTTGTCAGGCTGCGAGAGTTCAATTTGAAGCGGTATTTAAAATATACAACTGCGAAAATGTGATGCAATTTAGACTTTGGCATTTCTCAAGGGAAAACATTCGCAATACTTTCTTCAAATGATGATCCAAACAAAACTTTATCACCTCCCCGGGAAGCAAATAAGAGAGTTTTATTCGCACAAATTCTTTTCATTTCTTTGTCGGTATTTCAGCATGATTTTACGCCTTGTAAGATTATTGAAGTCTTTTTGTTGTGTCGCATCTTTGATCAAGAACTTTCTAGTCTTCTAGTAATGTCCAGCTTCAAATCCCGTTGACAGACTGATTTTTCTCGAAACAGCCGGAAATACAACTGTGTTCACAGGCTATTCTCGCCCTCGCTTGCTCCATCAATGCCCCATGTCTTTCGCGCGATTAAATTTTCAAGCGCTCGGGCTGAACCTGTAAAGAAGAGAGGCTACTCCAAGACTAAGTATGCTTATTTACCGTTTCAAATTTCTTTTGCTTACTCGGTTAGAGTAAATTGAGCTCAGGCAGGAGCTCTCAGCAAACCCTTTAGGATTCACGAGATCCCCTGTTAAATTGTACTATAGAAGTTTTACATGAACATGGCTGTGATATCTAATTTTGTAACAAACTATTAGAAACATAAACTGCTTTAGCATATACCACACAAAGGAATAGTATTTTCCGTGCGCGCTGATTGGTTTACTCGGAGGTGATTAGCAAAGTACTATTCACCTCCACTTCGGTAGCCTATTCGCACTGCATAAATTATCGACATTGCATATAAGTACCACAGATTATGAATAAATTGACATTGTTCAAGTGCAACGGCTCCCGGAACATGCCTGTGCCTTTCGTTGAACTTTTCGTGGGAACTGCAACACAATCTTCAGACGACTGCAGACCAGGGGGCTTCAGATTGATTGTAACTGTACACATGTGTATTTCACTGCTTTTCCTGGTTTAATGGTAGATGTGTGCGAGTTTTCGCCCGACAGTGTTGAATTTTATGGATTGAATTGCTCGACGAGAACGTTCACGCGAAGACCTTAAATGCGGGTAACATCGGCTCCAAGGGAAAAGGTGGCACGCTTTATAGTTTTGGACACGAACTTCCAGGAAAGTGCTTTTTGGCAATGCCTTTGTGGAGCAGTTTAGCTGCCTCAAATTATCAATTTATGGAACGTCTAGTGTGTTTGACCTGTAGGCGTTGTTCCGAAAGAGACGAAAGAGGGTGTTTCTTTACCTCAATTTCCCCACGTGGTCGGGCTCTAGGGTAATGCCCACCGTTGAGCTCCATATTTACTTAGCGTCATGATTCTTTCGGCAAGGGACCGTAAGATGATCGCTGAGTGTTTATTATTTGCATTGTTTGGAGCTCGGGATGTATGATTGTTAGTTCTCTTGGTGACATGATTCTTTCGGCAAGGGACCGTAAGATGATCGCTAATGAGTGTTCATTGTTATGATTGTTTTGAGCTCGGGATTTATGATTGTTCTCTTGGTGACATGATTCTTTCGGCAAGGGACCGTAAGATGATCGCTAATGAGTGTTCATTGTTATGATTGTTTTGAGCTCGGGATTTATGATTGTTCTCTTGGTGACATGATTCTTTCGGCAAGGGACCGTAAGATGATCGCTAATGAGTGTTCATTGTTATGATTGTTTTGAGCTCAGGATTTATGATTGTTCTCTTGGTGATATGATTCTTTCGGCAAGGGACCGTAAGATGATCGCTAATGAGTGTTCATTGTTATGATTGTTTTGAGCTCAGGATTTACGACTGTTCTCTTGGTGACATGATTCTTTCGGCAAGGGACCGTAAGATGATCGCTAATGAGTGTTTACGGTAAGGTTGTTTTGAGCTCAGGATTTATGATTGTTCTCTTGGTGACATGATTCTTTCGGCAAGGGACCGTAAGATGATCGCTAATGAGTGTTCATTGTTATGATTGTTTTGAGCTCAGGATTTATGATTGTTCTCTTGGTGACATGGTTCTTTTGGCAAGGGACCATAAGATGATCGCTAATGAGTGTTCATTGTTATTATTATTTGGAGCTCAGGATTTATGATTGTTCTCTTGGTGACATGACTCTTTCGGCAAGGAACCGTAAGATGATCGCTAATGAGTGTCTATTGTCATGATTGTTTGGAGCTCAGAATTAAGATTGATTGTTCAATGCTTACAATTATTTTGGCTTCGAGACCATGGAACTACCTTAATTTGATGAACTGCCAACGATAGGAAGAAGACTACTTCTACTGACGTAGGAAACCCTTCCATGAAGTTTCATGGTTGTCCTTTGCACAGTTACGCGAGTACCTTTTGCCTCTGTTGAGAGACAAAGATTAAAAGAAGAGCTTTGATATTGCATTGTGGCAAAGGTCAAGAACGATGACCTCTGGGTGTGACTCCCCCGATCTAGTAAGGCAAGAAAACATTCGAGGAACTGGCCGAATGTTTGAAATATTCTTTCGGTGGCGTTAGTTGAAGAATAGATGTTTTTACCAAACTGATGGTTTATTCTTGAATGCTGTTTTTCTACAACCCTTTTTTCTCCACCCTTGGGTCTGCAGTAAGTGACAATTGTGAAAACGGGGTATCTTGTTCCAACCCTCCTAGTCATTCTGGGTCGTAATTGTCACCTCCTGCTGGCCTTTGGGTTTTCCCCTCGTGATACACGACTGTTGCTATTGTTTTAATTCAAAGCTTCACCCATGCTAGACCTCCTCCATTTTCACCTCATTGTGTCCGTTGGGGTTCACTGGAGGGGAAACCCTTCTAAGGCCAGTATGGGGGTGACAATGATGTCGAAGTATGGAGTCAGATCACTTTGTTGAGGAACTAGCCAACTACGCGGAGCGATGGAAACAGATTATGGTCGATCTTTCGAGCGAAGAGGCCTTCAACGTTTTAACAAGGAGCATAGAGTGATGAAACTTGGCTGACCAGCTAGGAAGATGCTGATTGGTGGCATCTTTTAAATTAGTATTGGATACAGTTCACAGACTTTTGAGTCTTTTGGCGTAAGGCGTCTAACAACCAACTTGTGGCGTAATTTTAAATTACTCTGAAAGCGGTTTGCTAATGAATAAATGCTTGTAAATCTATCATTGTGTGTTGTGGCAGAACCGGGAGATGGTCGAATGTCCACTAACAGCTGTTCGCAAGGCTTGATAACGGCAGTATGCTGTGAAACTAGACACCTAAAGTGAGGCCTGGGTTTGAGGTTTGGGAGTAAGGTTTGGGGGTGTAACGTAAAGGATTAATTGGCCTCGGTGGGTGTCCGTCAATGGTCTCTTTGTTTGGACATGAGTTTTGGGAGTGAAAGAGCCCATTGACGTTTGGGATTGACAAAGTGCAACCATGATGATGTTTGAGGCAGTGTAGGCACTTTGTTGTGTGTTGCGTGACTTGCCTTCCAAAGGAGACCATCAATGGTCTCTTTGGGTGGATTTGAGTATTGGGGGATTAAGAGCCCATTGATGGTTCCTTGATCAGTGAAGCATAGATGATTATAGGCGTGGTCCGAATTTTATCCCCAATCTAATCCACACTTAATGCGATGCGATAATTGTTGCAGTGCAGAATAGTATACTATTCGCACTGCATAAATTATCGACATTGCATATAAGTACCACAGATTATGAATAAATTGACATTGTTCAAGTGCAACGGCGAAAGGAATATACCAAGTGCAATAAGTAATGAGCTAGTTGCTTTAGAATGTTTTTGGGAGTCTGTTGTGGGTATTCATTCCCCTTGAGGATGTTATGGCTGGTACAACCTTACCCACCCACCCACCCACCCATAATGTACGGCTTGCGCTGTGACTCTTGTCGTATCGCCGAATTTTATCCCCAATCTAATCCACACTTAATGCGATGCGATAATTGTTGCAGTGCAGAATAGTATACTGTTCCGAGGGGGAGACTCGCCTTAGTCTCCCCCTCGTTTTTTTCCTCGCTCGCCCGCTTTTTTCGCCCGCCCCCAACTACCGAGAGCCTGGAACAGGCTACCACTTCGGTGAATAATTGTTAAATAGACTGTCAATTCCTAAGCGGCCAAAAACCGATCCAGTCCGTAAATGTTTGCAGTCCAAGATTGAATAGCGGCAGGCAAAATGGCCCACTCTCCCTTTTTCTGCTATCATTTACTCATTTCACAACCTGGAATCCTGGGAAAAGCTACGAGGCAATGTTCTACTCAAAAATAGGTACACATGAGTGCAGATGTGGCTAGTGCTGGCTGCAGCACTAAACGGCCACAACGAAAATGTAAATGACGTAGTTTGACGTTGACTAGGGTATGGATTGTCGTTGTCATTTTGAAAATTCAGATCTTTGTCTCAAACATAAGTCGAGAATTTGATTTGCCCATTAGGTGTTTAATTTATTTACCTCTTAAGAACAAAGTACAAGCTAGTTAGCGATAAAGTTCTATCAAAGCTTAAGGTTAATTGGTATTCAGTGCATTACGTTAACGGAATTTTACTGTATCACCGACAGTGCGGCTTGGTAATTAGTCTTCGTCTGTGTAAAGCGTATGATTCAATTATACCCAGTGAAGTACAAATAAGAGCACAAATATCCAACTGTAATTGTACTTCAGGGAAACCGTTTAAACACGGTAGCCTTCTTGGTTCTCCTGACTACAGACAATGCAAAATACAACTTAAAGACTGTTAAATGGGAAACAAAATTCATCTCTTGAGAAAGCTACCCACAGAAAAGTTTCATGCTAACAACTTTCTTATGTTTCTACCAGCAAAACATCCAAAACAGTTATAAGTAAGTAGTATAACCAGACATCTCTACTTGTCATTTGTGTTTTAACTCATCTTACGAGCTTGCAAAATTCATTAACGTACGGATTCATCTTTGTTGCCACCCCCCCCCCCCCCCCAATAAATGCCAACAACAACCAAGCTCTCTATTTCAGAAGTTTATGTAATTGTTGTTGTACTAAATCTAAATCCATAAAGAATTAAGAAATCATTAAAAAGTACTTTTTGCTTTAATAAAACCCTTTTATATGTTGTTACCCTGTGACTCATAGTGCCAGAGGTTTATAGGCCACTGACATGCCTGGGAATCATTCCTCTTTTACCCATTTATATATTTATAGCAACATCTATAAAACAAGGTGTACTTATTTGTGCATTAAGGAGGCTCGCAATGGTTTCCAGCACTTTTCCAGTTCTGAAGTTCTGAAAAAAAATTCTATCTAGCAGTTTCAGAGCCACCTTAAATTTTCGGAAATTTAAGGTGGCTCTGAAATCGCTAGATAAATTTTTTGTTAACTTTGCAAAAAGTTGCATCTTAACATGCTGACCATTATTCAATAATAAAAAATGGGGGTCACCGTGCTCATTTTTGAGTTATTAGCACTTAAAGGCAAAATTAAGGGTGTTTTTAACAGGCTAAACTGTTGCTAGGGTATCCAATGACATCATGAAAATGACTACAAATTGTTCAGCAATGATTGGACACTTGTTTGATATCAATATTGTAGCAGCAACTGATAACGATTTGCAGTACTGACCCATCAAAGTTTAAGAACTGGAAAGTGCTGGAAACCACTGTGAGCCTCCTTAAGTAACAGTGTTTTAGCGTTCACAGATTCGCACTTCATGAATCAGCTGTCATATAAACATAACCTGTATCATCAAAAGAACACATAATTAACAAGATAATTGCCTGCTGTGTGAGGAGCAATGTGTCAATGTTAACATAGTTCTGTGTTACGCTGAGATCATCGTCGTTGTCATCATCGTCATCATCACCACCTCCAGCATCATTGTTGTCGTTGTCATCACCATCATCATCGATTTCATCAGATCATCACTACAATGCTTTATCAGCGATCTAAGTGAGCTCTTGAGCCTTGGCAAACAGTTCAGCAGCTGCTGTTTCAATTCTCTTTCTGTATTCCAAATTCTTGTAATTACATACAGGCACCCCATCCGTGCCGTACAAGGCTCCCCACCAGGCTGCCGCTATCACTCCCGTGCTGTCACTATCACCGCTATGAAACATGGATCGGCTACAAAGCTCTTCCCAGGATGCCCCTGCACCTAGAAGGGCATCGTAAGCAATCATTGGCGCATCATGACCACTTGCCCCACCCCATCCATTAAAGCTCAATGATTTGTAGAACATGTCACGGTCCTTAACAGAATAAGGATCTGGAAACACTGGATCACTGTTGCCTTGGAGAATTCCACGGAAAGAGAGATATTTCGTCCAGGCCTCAGTAAAGTAAGACCAATGCTGTTCGTTCTCCTCCACATCACGACCAACCTCTTTGATGTAATTCATGGCTTTGGGGAGGGTAGACAAGAGTGCTGCACCCCACTCCCTCACAGGTTTTCCTTGGACAGCAAATGACATTAATAGCGCAGATGCCAGGGAACCAAGGTAACCTGACACAAACACAAAGACTTGATGAGTTGTCTTGAGTGACGGAATTCTAAAAGGGGCTACATCAAAGCCAACGCAAAAAAAATTGACATATTGTTTTACAAGTCTGTCATTCAAAATCCATTTTAACTTCATCCTCATTTATTTTCTGGGTTTTCTCCATTTGTGTTTTTTACATTATAAGAAATATTATTTTGAGGTTTCCTTTTGAGGTGACCAACATCAAGTTTCTCCTTGCATATCAATACTTTATCAAGAGAAAAGGTTATAAGGATGAATAAAATATTCCCCAAAAGGAAATTGTTTTGATCTTTTGACAAATTCTCCCAATTAATACTATAAGAAAATGTATGGAGATCAGTCAGGTTCAAAGTGTAGTCATATTTGTCCTTTTTCTTGCACAACTCTGAATTCATCACTTGTGCACTTCTCGTAGTTGAAATAAGCGCCTCTCTGGAATAAGTGTCGCTCTCGCATAAGCGCTGCACCTTTAACAGGGAAAATTTATTAAGTGTTGCGATGCTTAATATTGATCATTTACGGTACTAGCAGTAAAATAATATTACAAGGTATTTTGGATTTCCTCTCAATCATACCTGTAGGGTGATTGTGTGTCATTCTTCCACTTTCAATGCTAACAGCAATCAGATCTTCAAGCTTCTCTGGAGAGTGATACAACAGGCCAATACACATGGAACGCATGGCTGCACCACATCCACCCCCTCTGGGATTAAATGGAACCACAAACCCTTGCGGACGACCAGGTCTCAGATGTGTGCAACTTGACAATGTTGTGTTCCCTGGGGCTCTTCCAGCCATGTCAGACTATAAAGTGTTTTATAACAAATTATAAAATGTTTGAGTAATTGCAGACACTGTGATTGGTCAGTTTGAGTTACTTATAGTCCTACAAAGCCTACATCACGCACATGCTTTATTGAGTTATAATGCACGCTGCTTATGTCATGAGTTTGAGCACACACTTTTTCCTCAGCATTTTGCACGGTTGAGTTATATGAGCACATGGGAATTTTTTAGAACACTCGGAAAGTGCGAGAAGCACTCAGTTGCGCCTCGTGCTTTTCTACTGCACTTCTCTCTTGTTCTTAAAAATCCCTGCATACTTATATCACTCAACAACGCACTGGGATGCGTTTTCTATTTCTTTAATAAAGGCTTATTTTTAACACTGAATGTTTTCAACGACTAAAAAGAATCAAATGGTATTTTTAAACAAGAAAATTCCTTCCTTGTGAAAAGGGGGTTTAAGCACACACAGAGCTCAGACAGTCTTGTCAGCTTAACATTTTTCAGTCACTTGTCACTGTAATAACATGATTGATGGCAGTACACTCTCACAGAAAAGCTGAGAAATAAATTAAATGGTATATATATACTTACCATGCTATCTTTGTATTTTGAGGCAATTTTGAGAAACAGCTCTTGACGTGTTTTCCAGGTTGACACCAGAGCCTCGGCAGTAGCAAGGTGCAAGACCGTGTCATCACTCACAACCCAGCCTTTAATATCAATTTTCTCAAGTCCACCAAGATTCTTTAGCTCCCGGTGAATAGCTTCTCCTGAATGGCAGAATTCCCATTCACCATTCTTGTAGCCCAATGCATCACCCACAGCACTTAAGACCATAGATGCTTTGAACTGATCAAGTGTAGGCATTTTGAAATGATGGCTGCTATGATATGAGACAAGTCTTTTTATTACCTGAGAGAAAGAATGTAAAATTGTTTGATTGTGTGCAATCGGTTTTTCCAGAAAATCCCCCTCAATGGATGGCAAGGTTTTTATGACTCCCCTCCCCCTCCAACCTGGATTTCCTTTCTCAACATACCCCACCCCTTCTGGCTGGATTTCGTTAGCAATAGACCCCAAAAGACCTCCTTCTTACTCAGATTTACAGAAGTTAATGTCCACCTTTTATTGGGCTTATTCTCCATTAATTTTACATGACATGACATTCAAGTCTAGTGGCCCATCAGGCCAAAGTTTATCCGAACACTGACTGGTCATGTCTTCTAAATAAGTCATGGATTGTGTATCTAGTGAACAGACTCTGCTGAACAGCTTTTAGCAACTATGGATTTGCATAGAATTGGCACTGGACAATCACCTAAGCAAGTCAAAAATGAAAATATACAAGGAATAACGGCTTTGGAATATGTTAACCACAAAATTTTTGAGTCTCAATGCGAAACTGTGATACTTGAGAGATGTGCTGAAACCTGGATGTCCAGGATCCTCAACCCCATCCCCTCCCTCTCAACATCAGTCGTGGAAGATAGCCTGCGAACACAGACATATTTCCAGTCGTCGCTTTTCGGCGGAGACAAGCGACGGCCGGAAATACGTCTGCATTCGCAGGTTATCATGGAAGACTACACAACAGTTACTGAACAATGTATACTATATGACATAATTATGTTAGTTCAATTTTACTGCATAATCACCTCGCTTATTTTATTGCAATATACTAATAGCCAATAATATATTTGATAATAAGTTCTATACAATAACTGAGAGAATTGTCATGCATCATTGGTTGAAAGTTATGGTTGATGAGAGTACAAACCATGAAAATAACATAACCTGTAATGCAATACAGCGGAACCCCGTTAATACGGCCACCAACGGGCCATGGAAATTTGGCCGTATTAACGGGGTGGCTGTATTAACGGGGCTGGGTTAAATTTCATGACTGATCTACTCAAGAGAGAAAGCCGCAACTTTTGTATTTATTTGCTTTATTACACACACAGTGACTTAATCGCTTTGTAATTTAGCTAAGGGAATATTACTGTCTATAAATTTTCCTTTAAATTGTTGTTTGATTGGTTACAATTGGCGATTAGTTAACCACAAAACCACAGACGTCAATGACATGACAAGTTACAGGGGTTTTGAATAAAATAGTATCGTTCAATATTGTTTCTCAAGTACTGTATTTGTTTTGTTTGGTCAATTATAAGTGACATTTGGTTCGAGTGGCCGTATTAACGGGGTAAAACTATAAAGGATTGTACAGGTTGGGATTTCAGAATGTGGCCGTTGGCCGTATTAACGGGGTGGCTGCATAAACGGGGTTTTATTATAAGAAAATGTATGGGCGTTTCGCCGGGACAAAAAAAAGTGGCCGTAATAACGAAGTGGCCGTATTAACGAGGTGGCCGTAAGGCGGGGTTCCACTGTATGAGGCAAATTTTGGAAAATTTGAAAAATTATCCAAACTTTTCTGGCAAGTTATAAAACATCAGCTGAAACACTTAGGATGAAATTTCCCACACTTTTGTTGGCTTCAAGTGAGTGGAAAAAATGTGATCTCTCAAGCAGTCACATACACGAATGAGTTTGCACTAATTTGCCATCTAATTTACAGGTAAATTTTTTGTGTTATTGCATAAAGCAAATCAACCAGAAAGTCAGCTGGAACACTTAGGATGGAATTTCCCACATTTTTGTTGGCTTCAAGTTAGCGGAAAAAATGTGATCTTGCGAGCCGTCACATACATGCATGATTTTGCACTGATTTTCCCTCTCGTTCGCAGGTAAATTTTCTGTGTTATTGCATAAAGCAAATCAACCAGATTTTCCAACAGTCTAAACCATAGAAATGGCAGCATAAATGTCCAAAACTTTGCAGAGCAACCACTCACCTGACGGCTTGTGGTTCCACTTCAGTTTTGAACATTAAATGAATAAAATAAAATCAATAAAATTAATAAAATTGAATAAAATTTTTATAACATTACTTTGCTGGCCTAAAAGAGTGTAGACCATGAACAAATTTGGTCAATTTGTTAAATGTCAGTGAATGAAATTCTGCATACGTGACAACATCACCTGTATTTCAATATCTTGCACCTTTCATTTTCATCGGCCCGATTAGCCTATAACACCTACACATGTACAGTTTTACTGTGCTACAAACATTCTCCAGGTTTTCGTTTGCCACTTTACGAGTACAACATTCCGGTAGGCAGTTTCTAAAGGTGGATGTCTAAAAATAAAGCTTTGCACGGAAATCTCCTTGCTTCAGCAATTTTCATTCACGCGTTTATTAATGAAATGACTGTTTCAAGGCCAGCTAATAGAACTACACGTTTTCACATTCTTACCTGTTCACGATTCCAAATCTTGCATAGCAGAAATTTCAAGAAACTCTCACAGAAAACCTTCCTCCTATGAGTCCGTCCTGTAAACAACACGAAGTTCATGTCCCATTGCACGTCAAGTCCACCTGCTGGAGACTGGAGCGAGGAAAATTGCAACCGAATTAGATCCAGTCTCTCGCTCCTCACACAATCCAAACAAATTTGCATGACGAAAACATGGCTTCGTCCTCTTCCAGCTTTTTCTTCCTCGTGTCAAGATATTTTTGACCGGGTAATAGCGTGTTATTTTCAGTAATTACTTTGATAATGTTTCTGTCTTTATTTTTGAATACCAAGTGGGCCATAAAAAGGATTAAAATCTCGTTGATCTCGCTAACACAAAATGCTCTGTTCATACCCGGTTGTTATTTCCGCATTGCAACTCCGTTTAATATCTCTCGTATTAACTTCAAATTAAGGTCATATTCGCCTGATATGAATTTCTCCATTTTCGTAACTGACTAGACGGTTAGCTTGGTTTTGTTTATTTCTGATAAAAGTGTGTTTCGATCGCGTGTAACATCGCACATCTTAACAGTATAGTATTTTGTAAGGCCCTATAAGGATTAAATTAAAGGGTCCCTGGGGTGGAGGGTGATAGAGAGGGGATCGTAAAAGTGCGTAGCAATATGTTTGGAATATATATATTTTTAAATCTTCCATCGATGATTTGTGAAATTATATGTCGCTAGTATGAATTGATTTCTAAATGTGCTCTGCTGCATAGTGGGGGGGGGGGGGGGGGCAGGGGGGGGGGGGCGGCATAGAGCATAGACAGGGCATTTAAACCTAGCTGAGATTTTGAGGATGGCCAAAAGAGTTACTGAAAGTCATTTAAAAGTTGTTTGAAAGTCCACGTAAATGGTGAAAACTCTTGTTATATTTTACTATTTTGGCTGGGACAAGCTAGTCATATGTCACACTTCATGCCACATTACCATTCATGATTCAGTCAGTTCTAAAAGGGGGCATTTCTTATGTCTGGTGATTATCACTCAGAAAGGCATTTTGACTTGAAAGTAAATTCTCCGAAACAGTAATTTATATATAAATGCATAAATTATACATAATTTTGTCTCAAAGGGTAAGTTCCTGTTGTGTTCGTTACTTTTTCTGCAACTGTGGAACATTCAGACACTATTTCTATCTTCCCCTGTAATAATTGGCAAGGAGTTGTTTACTGTCAAAATAGAATGAAACCTAAAGGACTAACACACTGCACATTAAGCGCGAAAATATAAAACTGAGTTATTACCCCACTGCTCAACCATAACACAAGGACTTCTAGCCAGTTTGAATGTGTACTGTGAGTTAACAGCAGCCAAACAGGCAAAAAGTAAAATTTCTTTTGCGCGAGTTTGTTCGGTTGTGGTACTAGTGTTGCTTTAATTAAATTTCAAAATTTATATATCTGATAGTTTTCCATTTCATTTGACCTTGGCAAAAAGACATAGTAGACAAATTCTTTTTTACTTTAAGACCTGCTACTTGATAGTTAGTGAACACCTGGCAACACCCACTTGACAGCCTTGAGATAGAAAAAAGGCAAGACAAAATCAACAATAATGACACAAGATTAGTAATATGTTGCTGGGAGGGAAAAGGACGGCATTAACGTAATCAGATGGTACCCACCCATGAGAAGGGCAAACCAGTTACACCACGGATAGACTATTTATCCAAGTGTTTTAGGACCGTTTTCTTCCCTGTACAACGATGTCACTTCCTGAGTTCAGTTAAACTGATGTTAAAGCGTGCTGTTCGTCTAAGCAAAATGTTTAACCACTTTAACCGCCAGAAATTCACTTGCAGAAAACACATAAACTTGTACTATGTCAGACAAGGTTTTCACACTGGGAGAGCTCAATTATTTCCGCATCTGCTACATCACTACCAACATCATCCGGGATGGTCTGCAGTCAGTGTTCAAACAAGAATGGGACAGAATACATGGATGGAAGCTGGGCCCATGGGAAGACACTGCCAAAAATGGACAGAACTTTTTTGACATGGAATCATCAAGAAGTCGAAACAAAAACAAGAGATTTCTGAACATCATACAAAACGGAGACACAAACGAGTGGGACTGTGCATGTTTTTTCTTTGTGATCCTCTTTTCTGATTCACTTGGGCCGTTGTTGCGTCCCACGGTTGCCAGTAATGTCGACGACTTAAGGGATTTCCGCAATGGGGTTTTCGCACATCTTTCGCAGGCTAGTATTTCAGAAACTGAATTTCAGGCCAATGTACAGCTGGTCTCAAATGCCTTCACGGCTCTGCATCTTGACACAAAAGACCTACACAAAATAAGTAACCAGGGAAGCTTTCCAACTGAGGAAATTCAAAAGCTTCAAGAGCAAATCGATGTCTTAGAGGAGATACAGGCAAAACCCAAATCCTTTATTTTGCTTCCACCAAAGCCATCCCACGAAATCACCGAGCGCAATACAGAAGTTGAAGACATCATGCAGAAGTTCGTGGACCTCCAAAACGCTAGTCAGGAAGATAGTTCCATTGTGACAGTTTATGTCTCAGGCAACCCAGGATGTGGAAAAAGTCAGATTGCTAGGGAAGTTGGCAAGAAGTTCTTTGATGAAAGAGTTGATGACAGATTTGTAATGACCTTGAATGCCGAAAGTGAACAGTTGATGCAAGATTCTTACAAGAAATTTGCCCGTGAACTAGGAGTCACAGAATACTCTCTGAACAGTATCACGGGACCAGACTCAAAGTTAAAGCCTGATGAAAGAATCTCTCACATCAAAACTCTTGTTTCTACCAAAGTTCAAAACTATTCTAGCTGGCTGCTTATACTTGACAATGCAAATGAGCTGAAAAGCATACGAGGTTACTTCCCTGACGAGGATTGGGGAGGTTGTGGACAGGTTCTTGTTACCACACAGGATAGTACCAATCTGCCATTTGCTGACCCCTTTTGCCAACATGTTTCCCTGAGTCAGGGAATGCAAACGAAGGACGCCTTGAGTCTTTTGAGAAGTATCTGCCAGTTTTCATGTGACGATGAGGAAGGAGAACATTTAGTTTTGAATGCCTTAGATTACCAGCCTTTGGCCATTGCTTCTGCAGCACTCTATGTTCGCTACCTGAATGATGGAGTGGGCACACCCATAGTTCGTGGCAGCTTCACATGGAAGAGTTACCTCAAGAAACTGGAAATGGGGAAGCGGAATTTGACAGAAAAGGTCTACGAAAAGACAAGTAAGAGCTATCCACTGTCGATGACTTCAGCCGTGTCACTGGCATTGCAAAAGCTTGTCCAGAATCACATATATGAACATGTGGTTCCGTTTCTAGCTTTGTGCGCCCCAACACCAATTGCCCTTGATATAATTGTCAGTTTTGTAACAAAACAGGACCCAGATCTTGACGAGGATATGACTGCTGCTGAAATTTCCAAGTGCTCTTTGCTAATTCATTTCCGCCCAGACGATAGTCCAAGAACTCTTATAAAGGTGTATCAGGTCGTACATGATGTCTTCAAGAGCTACTTGTTTGACAAGTATGATAAGGATAAGGTCTCGGTGCTCACTCACTCATACATTGAGACATTATCCACGTTTTCTCGACACGATCTGCTCCAGTTTGATTTGGATTTTCATATCTCATCTAAAATGATGGCTCCTCATTTGAAATTGCTCAGCAGTCACTTGGAGACAATGTTGAAGTGGACACTGGATCAGTATACCAGCGATACGAAAAATTTGTTACAAAATGCTTTGGTCAATTTTGGTGATATTTGCAGGAATCATTGTTACTTTTCTGCTGCCAAAACGTATTTTGAATGTGCCGTTCAGATTTTCAATGACGACAGTGATAATAAAGATGAAGACAAAGTTCGTTTTATCGCCACAGCTAGAAACAATTTAGGCGTTGTCTACCGTGAACTAGGAGATTTTGACAAGGCTAAAGGTCACCATCAGTACGCTCTGGCCCTCCTAGAAAGCCTTAATCTAGAAAATCCAACTTCAGAGATTGCGGATTCTTTAAACAAACTGGGAAATGTTTCATACGGTCTTGGCCAATTTGAACAAGCAAAAGATTACTTCACTCAGTCTTTAGACATCAGAAAAGTGCTTTATGGTAGTGAGCATGCCGATGTTGCTGCTTCACTTAGCAACCTAGGAACAGTCTACAGTGTCTTGGATGACGTAGAAACTGCAGAGAACCTTTTTCAACGATCCCTTGCTCTGAGACAAAAGATTTATGGCAATGTGCACCCTGATGTTGCGGACTCTTTGAGCAATCTTGGAATTGCGTACAGCAAAATGGGTCTCTATGAGAAGGCAATACAGTGCCACAAGGAGGCGCTCGAAATGAGACAGAAACTATTTTTCCCAGATCACATTATGATCTCTGAATCTTACAATAACCTTGGACTGGCGTACAAGTTTGTTGGCCAACTTCAAGAAACCAGGATTTGCTATGAATCTGCTTTGCGTATAAGAGATAAAATACTGCACAAGGAACATCCAGCGGTAGCAGGGTTGCTGAGCAATCTTGGTGTGCTGTGTATGGATTTGGGCGAATTGCAGAAGTCCAAAGACTTCCACCAACGTGCACTAGAAATCAGAATAAAAGTGTTTGGAGGTGACCACTGCAAAGTAGGCGACTGTATGCTGAATCTTGGACTGGTGCATGAACGTTGTAATGAGTACGATGTTGCAGCTAGCCGTTTTCACCAAGCTCTGGTTGTCTACTCTAGTGCTTACTCTACCAACCACGTGTTGGTCAAGTCTGCGGTTGCGGGTTTAAAACGAGTTTCAGATCATGGCTTGCCCTTTGGCCAACCAAAGATGTTTTTGGAATCAGCATCATGGTATGATCATTCTCGCCGTGCACGAGGGACACGCGTACAAGGGAGGGTCTTACCAAAAAAGCAACGATCGAAATGTTGTTTGATTTTCTAACTTGTCTATTATACGGCCTAATACATTGCTAATTGTCGACCTCTTTACTTCTTGCCGTTGCACTGCTAGTGACTGGATGAAAGTAATACTTATCCTAACGGTTGGTTTTAGTTGACGTTGTTGCCATCCAAAACCTCGCTCGACTGCAGTTACAGACTTACAGTCAAGCGCCTCGAACCGTAGCCACCCGACTAAGTTTTTGACATCTTTTTGACAGGTTTTTTATTAGTTTAATGGCTTCCGGTTGCACAACGGTTCGAAGTTGAACTGGCGATAAAAAGAAACATTTTCTTCCACGGCCAAAATTCTTTAAAAACTATTTCCAACTGTTAAGTTATGAAAAAGAGCTTTGCTTCGCGAAACCGTCCGAATAAAACACCATTAACCAAACGGCACAAAACATTTATGTTCAGCGAGACGTAAACATTTATTGGCTTCTTATAAAATTAAATTTCTGTAAAGAACTGTAAAACGTTCAGTCTCAGTTGGTTTTGCAAACGCAGAAAACCTGAAATTGAAAGTTAAGTCTCACAAATATCTTTAAAATACATTTCCTGTATAATTAAAGTTAAGTTTGACCAAAACTTCAGTCGGCATAAAATTTATTTATCGCCAGTTCAATTTGGCATAATCGCTTGTGCGAAACGTTGTCTGAAACCCTTTCAAATTCTGAATACTGCAACGTTTGAAACTCCGTCTTCCATTTTTCAAGGCATCTGATTGTTAGTTTAAATCAACCGGAAGCCATGCAGCTCATCAAACTAATCAAAAACTTGTCAAAAAGATACGGCTCGAGGCGCTTGACTGTAATCTTATTTGGTAATGATCCATGTTGAGGTCAAATCAGTAAGACCAAAATATGAAGCTGAGTGGATGTTCTGCCAATCGTCGTTATAAAAAAGGGCAATGTTTCCGGGGGGAGACTCCAATATGAAGGGGACGGGGATTCTCGGCGTCTCGCGTAGGGGTGCAATTTCACTTAGGTCTCACTTAGGTCTCACGAATGTCACTACTCGATAACTATTACTTATAGCCCTCTAGTAGCGTAGCCAATCAAAATGCAGGATTTGCATTAGTCCACTAGTTGGGTGATACTAATTATTATTAGGTATATAACGTGTAGGTTCAAGGTCATTTGACGGCATCTCTCGCTACGTTTCTGTAAATTTTCTTTAATTTCGTTATTGTTTGTATCTAATACATTATACTTAGACATGAAGGCTTATGTTGTCCGTAAGCAAGCATAAACAGTTCATTTAGTTGCTTTGGATAAGCTGGGACAGGTTCAGTGCGTTTTGTTAATTTTCTATTCGTGTGAAATGTAAATTATACTAGGGATAGCTTTGGATAGTTGGAAATTGGCCTCGTTATTTGTTAAACGATTATTGTTGAACATTGCCCGTGTACGTATTGTCTAGCTATCAATAAACGAGATGCCTAGTTCTGATTCTTGTCGGCGTTTTATGATATTTAGTGTGAAAATGTTTTGTTCTTGTTTCACTGCCGAGTGATTAGAGAACAAGTGAAAATTCTACTAAAACAAAAACTCTATAAGCCCTCTGGGGGAGGGGGTATTTCTTTTCAAGTCCTGTGTATTTCAAACCATACATCTGTTTGTCTCATACAAAGGAAATAAAGTGGACGCGGATGTTTTAAAGCTGATAAGTAACACATTTTCACAAAATGTAAAGTAGATGACCTTTCTTTCTTGTTCACAAATTGTCATGATCGACCATCTTTGAAAAGAGGGGTGGGGGCTTATTAAGAAATTGAACCGCAAGAGGGGAGATTATAGAGCTTTTACGGTATTCCCTGTCACTTCATAGAAATTTCGAGTTCCTAATCCAATTGTTAAGTAATGTTTAATATATGAGCAGCAGTATTTTATCAAGTTTAAAACACGAGACGCAGCCGAGTGTTTTAGACTTGATAAAACACGAAATGCGAACTCGGTATTGAACGGCTTCAAAATGTTCTGATGTAGGTCAACTCATTCTTGCACTTATATTTAGATTTTGAGTTATTTTGGCGTAGAAAATTGGACGTAAAGTTTAGCCGTGTCTTTTTCAGATATAAAGACACTCATTAAACATTAATTTCTTTTGTATTTTCCTTGTGAATTATTAATGAGTTTTTGAATAGAATGCGACCTTCAGGAACCAATCTGTAGTTACTCAAAACACAAATTTCATCTTCAGTGTTCTCCGAATGGGGTAACCTTATCAATCTATCATGGGGCGTTTCCTCCAGCCAAAACTTTTAATTACTTAAACTGATTTGTTTTAACAGACCAAGCAGTCACAAGGGGTCACAAGATAATTGAACTTGAATATTTTTTTTTTTGTATTTTAATACTTTGTTTGATTTTATGGTTTCTTACAAAACATGTACACATTGTTATTACGAACATGTTGTTACGAACACACACACACACACATTACACTTACAGGAAACTCGCTACACTTCCATTTTAAACTATAACTTACATATGCAGTACAAAGATTTTAACATGTTATGACAGATTATGTTTCTACCTCAATATACTTGCCCCATTTTTTTTGATGGATGGGCCATTTATTATTAAATTGAGCAATCTTTTCCTCAAGTTGATAAATTTTCTTCACTTGTGCTTTGAATGCAATAATGGATGGTTTAACCTTATTGCATCTACACGAATATATAAATTTTTTTGCAATTAACAGAATATGGTTAACAAACCAATCCTCCTCGTCAGTCATGCCAAACATTATATCTTTTATGACAGAGGGATTTAATTTGGATATTCTGATGGCCCATCCATTTTATAACTTCTGCCCAAAACTTCTTGGTATAGTGGCAAGTTATAAAGATGTGTTCCAGAGATTCGTCTACTTCCCCGCAAAAAGAACAGAGTGGAGATGAAATTATTCCAACTTTACTAAGGAGGACATTTGTTGCAGGACATCTGTTAAAAAGTTTGTATTGAAATTCACGCGATTTTGTGTCCAAAGCAACACGATGTGGTAAGCAATATATTTTCTTCCAATCCAATTCACCATCATTTTCAAACAAAACATTGTACTTAAGCTGAGCTGTAGGTGGAGTAATGATTCTGTTTCGGAGTTCTTTGTAAATAGTCTTCGAAACGGCCTTACTGATTAAGACATTTTGCCCGTTTAACTGTAACTGGACTTGATTTTGTAGATTAAAAGGCTCAGTGCCAGTATAATTATAAGTTTTAAGAAATCTACGATATTCTGTTGGAAGGGCATCAATGACACAGAAGAGCCTAAATGCATCTAACGGAGAAATATCTAGTTCCCGTAACTTATGTTTTGTAATAAGATCGTTATTCTCAGAGATAAGGTCTTCTAATCTACGTATACCTTTATCTGCAAGACTACGGTTATAGACTGATTTGCCATTAATACAAATAGTTTTATTGTTCCATAGGATAATTTTTGAAAGATCACCACTATCTTGCCTTGCTGCCGAGCATTCTGCGAAATAATTTAGCCACTCTTCATAAAAAGCTGGGAGTTTGACAGGCAGGATTTTAACATCAAAGTCACAGCATAGAATAAACTTGCCACCAACCGGTTTTAAATAATGTACTAAAATCGTTTTCCAGCTGCTGGGTTGTTTACTTGCAAGTCTTTTGCAACAAAGGATTCTCTGAGTTTTTATTATAGATTCAAGGTGTGGAGCTTTGAGTCCACCGTCCTCGACCTCGCTGACAAGTGCGAGACGCTTGACTTTGTCTTTTCCTTTCCAAATAAAATCAAAGATGATTTTATTAGCTTCATTAATAAATTCTTTATCTAAACAGATCATGCTTGCACGGTAAAGGAATATTGGGATAATAAATGTTTTAACAATTTGAATTCTGCCGATAAGTGTTAAGTCTCTCCACCTCCACATTTTTAACTTTTTCTTAATAGATTCAATCAATTCATCAAAGTTCAACTTTTGTTTAGCTCTATTGTCACATGTGAAGTAAATTCCAAGGATTTTGAGAGCTCTTTTAATCTTTATACCTTTGAAGTCGACATGATCAGAGGGCGAGTTTCCATGATTTCCAAGTAACATTATTTCTGATTTTTCACGATTTATTTTAAGTCCAGAGCACCCTCCAAAGACTTCTAGAAGCTTAAGAAATCTTGATATAGAAATGTCATTCAGTAGAAATGCCGTTAAATCATCTGCAAAAATTTCCAGCTTAATTTCTTCCCCGTCTACCCTGATTCCCTGGATGTTTTTGTTGCTTCGTATGCTTATACTTAAAATCTCCAAGACAATAATAAACAAACAGGAAGAGAGCGGGTCTCCTTGCCTTACACCTCGCTGAACTTCGAAAGGGGCCGTGGCAAAACCATTATTCATCACGCAACTTGATATATTGTTATAAAAAGTCTTGATCCAATGAATGAACGAAGGTCCAAAACGAAAAGCATGGAGTGTGCGAAACAAGAAATCCCTACTTACAGAGTCAAACGCTTTCTTAAAATCAACTGCAATCAATCTTCCTGGAATTTGATATTTTTTTGTGTAATCCAAAATGTCATCGATGGATCTTACAGCATCACAAATAGTTCTGTCTTTCACATAAGCACATTGATTATGATGTATGATCTTAGGAAGAACAGCTCCAAGTCTTTTGGCGATCGCTTTCGAGCCAATTTTTACGTCAACATTAATGAGCGATATTGGTCTCCAATTAGATATATTTCTTCTGTCTTTGTCTTTCTTTTCAATAAGTGTAATGATAGCTCGCTTTTGTGAACTGGACAACTCTCCGCTACCTGAATGACGGAGTGGGCACACCCATAGTTCGTGGCAGCTTCAAGAAACTGGAAATGGGGAAGCGGAATTTGACAGAAAAGGTCTACGAAAAGACAAGTAAGAGCTATCCACTGTCGATGACTTCAGCCGTGTCACTGGCATTGCAAAAGCTTGTCCAAAATCACGTATATGAACATGTGGTTCCGTTTCTAGCTTTGTGCGCCCCAACACCCATTGCCCTTGATATAATTGTCAGTTTTGTAACAAAACAGGACCCAGATCTTGACGAGGATATGACTGCTGCTGAAATTTCCAAGTGCTCTTTGCTAATTCATTTCCGCCCAGACGATAGTCCAAGAACTCTTATAAAGGTGCATCAGGTCGTACATGATGTCTTCAAGAGCTACTTGTTTCACAAGTATGATAAGGATAAGATCTCAGTGCTCACTCACTCATACATTGAGACATTATCCACGTTTGCTCAACACGATCTGCTCCAGTTTGATTTGGATTTTCATATCTCATCTAAAATGATGGCTCCTCATTTGAAATTGCTCAGCAGTCACTTGGAGACAATGTTGAAGTGGACACTGGATCAGTATACCAGCGATACGAAAAATTTGTTACAAAATGCTTTGCTCAGTTTTGGTGATATTTGCAGGAATCATTGTTACTTTTCTGCTGCCAAAACGTATTTTGAATGTGCCGTTCAGATTTTCAATGACGAGAATGATAATAAACATGAAGACAAAGTCCGTTTTATCGCCACAGCTAGAAACAATTTAGGCGTTGTCTACCGTGAACTAGGAGATTTTGACAAGGCTAAAGGTCACCATCAGTACGCTCTGGCCCTCCTAGAAAGCCTTAATCTAGAAAATCCAACTTCAGAGATTGCGGATTCTTTAAACAAACTGGGAAATGTTTCGTACGGTCTTGGCCAATTTGAACAAGCGAAAGATTACTTCACTCAGTCTTTAGACATCAGAGAAGTGCTTTATGGTAGTGAGCATGCCGATGTTGCTGCTTCACTTAGCAACCTAGGAACAGTCTACAGTGTCTTGGATGACGTAGAAACTGCAGAGAACCTTTTTCAACGATCCCTTGCTCTGAGACAAAAGATTTATGGCAATGTGCACCCTGATGTTGCGGACTCTTTGAGCAATCTTGGAATTGCGCACAGCAAAATGGGTCTCTATGAGAAGGCAATACAGTGCCACAAGGAGGCGCTCGAAATGAGACAGAAACTATTTTTCCCAGATCACATAATGATCTCTGAATCTTACAATAACCTTGGACTGGTGTGCAAGTTTGTTGGCCAACTTCAAGAAACCAGGATTTGTTATGAATCTGCTTTGCGTATAAGAGAAAAAATACTGCACAAGGTACATCCAGCGGTAGCAGGGTTGCTGAGCAATCTTGGTGTGCTGTATATGGACTTGGGTGAATTGCAGAAGTCCAAAGACTTCCACCAACGTGCACTAGAAATCAGAATAAAAGTGTTTGGAGGTGACCATTGCAAAGTAGGCGACTGTATGCTGAATCTTGGACTGGTGCATGAACGTTGCAATGAGTACGATGTTGCAGCTAGCCGTTTTCACCAAGCTCTGGTTGTCTACCCTAGTGCTTACTCTACCAACCACATGTTGGTCAAGTCTGCGGTTGCGGGTTTAAAACGTGTTTCTGATCATGGCTTTCCCGCTGGCCAAGCAGAAGCTTTTGTGGAATCAGCATCAAGGTTTGAACATCGTGCAAAAGCGAAAGGATCGGCATGTTGTTGTTTAATCTTTTAACTTGCTTATCATACTGCCTATTATTATTATTCAACAAAATCGCATGATGCCCGCCCATATATGGCCAGGACGTCCTTGTTATCGCGTCATCCCCGCATAACAGATATCCTGCGATATACGTAGGTTGCAGCAGTTCGTCCGAGGTATCGCAAAGCGCTGCATAACCACAGTATCTTTTAGCTGTAAAATACTTTTCCTTGACAATTTGTTGAAAAATAAAACAATTATCCTGCTCAATCTTGCAGAATATGGTCAGATTTTACCAACTCGGCCTACGGCCTCGTCGGCTAAGTATCAGGCGATATTCCCTGTATTCCGCGCGATTTTGCAAGATAATTAACAATTATTATATCTCTCACGACAGTACGCGCGCTGTGATTGGTCAATTTTGCGGGCCGTATTCTACAGTACGGCCCGCGAAATTAGAGAGTGTCCTGATGCGATAGGGTTTTGTTCATCAAAATCTCTTACAACGAAAATTTTTTGAAAGTTATTTTGAAAACATCTGCACTCGGACAAAAATTCTTAGAAACAAAAGCGAAGACAACAGAGACTTACAAACTTCAAACTAGATTTTTCAGAACTGTTAGAAACTGAAAGCGTCCCCGATGTAGCATATACAGAGCACCCGAGCATCACACAAGTCAGAAACTTGACAATTTTCTCTCTCCAGAAAGGTGGAGAAGTCGAATTCTGAATGAAAAAGATTAGTTTTGTCGAGAGTGAACGAACAAAACATTCAAAATGAAAACAACGTACCTGCTGCTGTTATTGACGATCTCTTCGGCAAATTCTTTTTAACGATGCACGCTTATTATTTTGAAAACGGCCAGATGAAGATTAGTTCGAGATCACAGACAATAAGTTCGATAGTGTACTCATTTTCCAACAAGAATTCTGCACCAAACACCTCTCAGGACGACACAACAAAGCGCTTAAAAGTAGACGGCGGGTCTCTGAGGTTTCTATCGGTTGTTTGTTGACAAATTTATTTAGTTCAAATTTTCGACGTTCACATTGTAAGTTGCTCACGGTCGTGGCTTTCTTCTCAGTTTAGTTGTTCTTCTCTGTTTATCGAACTTCACATCACTTCAGAAGTTTTCTCAAAGTAAGCTTGAACCGTGTCCAGTTTTCCACAGAAAGGAGCCGTACGAATTAATCGTAAAATTAAACGTTTGAAGTTTGGATTCACGTCTCTGCGAGCCAACTGCAAACTGTTGTCGTAAGCCAATAAAACTCGCTTTCTTCTTGCTTTTGACGCGTGCGTAATTCAAATGCAGCCGCGATTGACTTGAAATGGTTTCTTTTCTCCAGAATGAGAGATATAATAAATATCTTATTAACCTCGTTTTCTCGGTTCGTTCTGTAAAATACGGATCCTCGTTTCTTCCCGACGATTTATGACCCGCGCGCTTCGCGCTTGGGCCACAAATCGAGGAGAAAAAACTCGGTCCGTATTTTACAGTACGGACCTCGAACTCGATTAATAAGAGGTCTATATATTTCGTATTGGGCTCCGTCGCTTCGCCACTCCGCCCAATACGAAATATATTTTCTCCCAACTACCGGCAATATATAGAGGATAATACATGGTTTCGCGGAGATATGATATTTATCTTCGAGTGTTCAAATCGATAGCTCACGAGTGAGCGCAGCGAACGAGTGAGATATCGGATTTGAACACGAGAAGATAAATTTCATATCTCCAAGAAACCATGTATTATTCTTTTTATTATATAAACCTACTAATTACGATGTTTTTGACGATTTTCCGAAGATTTCCGAAGATTTCCGAAAATTTTCAAAATGTTGTCCGAAGGTTGTACGAATGTTTCCGAACATTTTCCGAGAATTTCCGAAGTTTTCCGAAGATTGCCGAAGATTGCCGAGGAAGATCCGAAGATTTTTCGACTTAATATCGATTTACTTTGGCTCATTCAGCATTGGAACATAGCAAACTCTGCAAGCTGATTGGTCAAAAATGATATCACACATGTGTGGATATCATTTTTATCCACATATGTGGGATACCATTTTTCTCGATTTGCTACCACTCGCTATACCACTGCAGTTTATATAATAAAATGTGGTATTGCCGTCTCAAAATCGCAATTAGTTCAAATACATTAATAATGTTATCGACCTCTTTACCTCTTGTCATAGCACTATGTGACTGAAAGAAAGTAATAATTCCCTTGGTTTTTGCCCCCGCAGGATTTTGGCCCAGAGGCCAAAACCCGAGGAGGCATCATTGTAGTCCGCGCGTATATACAGTATATATATAGTATACACAGGAAAAATCTCGATTTGACCAAAGTGGGCGCGCAAATAGTATCGGGAGTTGTGCAGAATGCCCGCAAGTGGGTATCGGGAGGTGTGATGAAATTCCCTGTACGGTGATTGGTCAATGATCACGCAAGTAAACGATGATTGAGTGATGATGACAACCAAAAGCGTGAGCACGTACACAGATGACAACAACTCAACAAGCGACGCTTGCAAACGTTGATTGCAGTTGGGTTGCTGCAGTTTCCTTCGAGCTTTAAAGTGCCTATGAAGTAAAAATTAATTAATGCTTATTTGAAAGACTTTTACAAATCAAGAAGAATGGAATTTACCGTTTTGAAAGATCTTCTTTCGTTTAGGAGATATTCACGTTTTTCTGTTATGCAAATGAGGAAAGTGATGACGTCATAAATTGTTCCACTAAAACATAGATCACAAAATCAAGGATATCTCTGAAAATATAAAGGTGGTATTTTTTAAACTTGGCATCAGTAGTGACCTTCCTTAAAAGTGCAAGATGGCTCATACTATGATGTAACCATGGCAACACTCTTGGTTCCAGGCTCTTTCTGTCATAAACCAAATATCCCAATTTGCAACCCTTTAAAGTGGGACAGCAGGTCCAGCTTGGAACACACATAATGCCCTATTACCCTAACTCTCCTCACTAGCTTGTTGGGAGCGGATCATCTTTGGTTAAGCAAAAACTGGGGATATCAGTATTAATTAAAATAGGTATATGCAGCAAAACTATTGCCATGGCAACGGCACGACAGGGGTCATTTTGTGTCTTTTGTGGTGTACATTAATGGTGCCAAGTTTGAAGAACACAGCTCAAATATTCCAAGAGATATTCATGATTCAGTGCTTCATCTTTTTGTGGAACAATTAATGACGTCATCACTTTCCTCATTTGCATAATACAAAAACGCAAATATCTCTAAAATGAAAAAAGATATTGCAAAAACGAAAACGCCATTCTTCTTTATTTTGAAAAGCCTTTAAAATAAACACCAATTATTTTTTACTTCATAGGCACTTTAATGATTTCACAAGGTCTAGAAGCCGAAACTTACGCAATTGATATGATCAAAAACAAAAATAGTACATACCGGTCTAGAAATTTCTCTTGTTAGGCCATCCCCATCCTCGGAAACGCAGGGCTTCAACGGGGACGGGAAGGGAAGGGAGAGACTGGGAGCGGGAAAAAAGGCCATCCCCTTTGAAGCCCTGGATTTCCGAGGATGGGCCATCCCCCCCCCTTTTTTTTGTTGTTGTCGAATGCGTTTCTTGATTTTGGGTCGGTCGCTCGGAAAAGAAAAAAAAAAAGAAACAAAAAAAAATGGGAAAGGAGTCATATTCGTGGAGCCTGGAAACAACAAGACGTTGTTATAAAGTCAACATGGCGGCAATGGAGGAAGGAAAATTCGACATCGTGGTTTAAACTCAAGCGAGAATTCGAAAAAAGGATGAACCACCAAAACTGTATGGCAAAAAATTGCCTATGTTTCGGATTAAAATGACATTTGTTTGAGAAAATGTGTCATTGCCTTCTGCATAATTTTTTTTTTGAAAATCTGGGTCGGTCGCGATCGGACGACGCTAAACAGAGAAAAAAAGGGGATGACCTTAGCGTGTTGCGAGCAACTCTCGTTCGCTCGCGGGATTGACAGACTCAATCCGAAATCGAGATTTGTGAGACACAAATCACACTTTACACGAGGGGTTTGAAAAACTCAGGCCATAACCAAGATATAAAGTTAGCAGTTGCGATAGGTTCGAAGGAAAATTTTTAGAAAGCATTGCGAGCATTGAAACTCGCAGAGAAGTGAGAAAGTTTCCACTTGAGACATAAATATATAAGAGGGTCGTACAGGGGTATTCTCGTGACGCGTGATTAGCTGATTTTATTTTCCGTGAAACGTGAATTTAATAAATTTATTCTTCGTCACCCGTGACCGGAAGGTTTTGCGTGACACGTGAAGAGCTTGAATTAATAATCGATATTCGTGATTTCACCACTTTATTGACTTTATTTTGCGTGATTTTGAGACGCGAGATCTCAAATGTGATCTCCGTATAATTATCGTAACGTCAAACACTCTTTGTAGAGTACAAACAGGATAAAAGAGTATGTTTCTTTCTTATTTTCGTAATTTCTTAATCAATTTTGATTTCTTCAAACACTATTTGTAGCGTAAGATCAGGATAAAAAATTACTTATTTTCGTGATTCGGGAAAATGAAATTTCAATATCCGTGATCCGTGATTCGTTATTTTTTTCGTCCGTGAATCGTGCCAGAGACCCCCCTGTACGACCCTCATATAACTAGCCAGCTGTCGATCCAGTGCTTTTGGCTTTTAGGCGGAACATCATAACATTAAATAAAAAAAACTCAAGTTGTAGAGATAAAAGGCATTTAAGTAAAATTTGTAACTGAGACTTGTCAAGAAGGGACGAGAATTCAAAAGAGTTCTTGAGATAATCAAAACTCACGGCAGGCGCTTCTATTGATAGAGGTGAGAAATCTTTTGGCATCCGTTTCGAGCTCAGCTGTCAAGTTTGTCATTGCTGCTTGTGATCCCAGCCCTAATATTGAAGCAAAAAATCTAAAAACAGCTGGTCTCAATTGGTAGTTTTAAAACGTTTGAATTTGAATATTACCGAAGTTTATCCTCGCTGAGATCACTTACTCATTACAGCAAAAAAAAGCAAAATGATCTCAGGAAGTTGGGGACGCGTTCGTGAAATTTTTTTTAAAAATTATACCTGTTATTATCCTTCAGACTTTTTGCATAGTTTGGCTTTGTTTTACTTATCTACTTAATTGGCTTCAACAATTCATACCTATAGTTTGTTTTAAATGGCACGTCCTTGTCCCATGATCTTGAAAAAGAGAAGGCCAGAAACAAGTGATACTTTGTGAGCAGAACACGAGAAAAATTAGTGTTTTCTTCTGAATTATCGCAACTTATCGCACTGTTCAAAACAGAAAACTGATTTTCAATCAATTCAGAAAATAGAATAGCCAAATATCAAGCGAAATAATTGACTGTAGTAATGGATGCGCTGAGAAAAAAAAGATTAACAGCGGGGGCAGCTGTAGTGTTAACTATCCCTAGTAGTTAAAGTTGTTGCCATCAACCTTGACTGTCTGAGGCGAGCCACAAAGCGGTACCTGGATACGGAGCGTGTACGAAGGCACAGAAAATAAAATTATAATAAAAGAAATGCCTGCTTTCCATGAATGCCGTGTGTTGTTAATATTTACATTGATTCTAGCCAAAAACGAAACTGCTGCAGCCGGATTTAAAGCTAGTGAGAGTTTGTGCTTGCTGCAGGTCGACAGGTAAACTGTCCCACAGCACCGCACCTCTATAGCTAAAACTTTTTTTTAAGAAAATTAGTGCGCGGGAGCGGAACAGTTAGTTTACCCGGGGACCCTCTCATTGAATAGGTACACGTATTGCTTCTATTAGAAAACATTGTCCTAAGGTAGCCAGGTGCAAGACCATTGCGTGATTTATAGACCATGACGGCTGTTTTAAATTTAAATTGGACATCGAGTTTATTCCACTCCAGCCAAGTCTTGCAATAAGATCATCAGCATTGGCATCGTAGGAAGAAGAGGTCAAGATACGCGCAGCACGGTTTTGCAGTTTTTGTAGTTTACTTGCCAGAGTTTTATTGCAATTCCCCCAAACGACACTACAATAATCAAAATGGGGTTGTACTAAAGAGTTATAGATACATAGTAATGTCTACAGTGTGGCACATATCTTCCTCCAATAATAAGTGCATCCGAAATACTTCCAAGAGAAGTCCTCAACAAATGAATGGCCATGATTTATTTCCGGATACTACAAGCAAAACCGGGTAAAGCTTTGAAACTGCAAGTTAAACGCCAAGTTCTTTCCCAGCCTATATGGCTATGGCCTTATGCGCCCAATTCAAGGGCACAAGGACGATATTGAGTGAGTGAGAATTTCCCAGCCATGCTACCCGGTACCCTTCTGGAGATTACGAACCCTCGCAAATGCTGATGGCATTGAAGTGCTGTACGTATTTAGCAATTAAAGCTGTCTGATAACACCCCCGTTATAGGGCATGTACAAATAGTCCGTTTTATTGCTTTATTGTTTAAAAACTTTTCAAATCGGTGCATAGCAGTACAGTCAAACATGAAGGGGCCGGAATTAATTTTGAACACAAGCTACAACAAAGTGACTTTCTTGAGCTGTTTTAGATCATTACAAACATTTTAAGTTGAAAAGCGACGAGTCTTTTAATTCATATGATGGTTTACCGGTCAGAGATGTTTTCTGCAAACACAAACTAAAATCGAAACTAAAAGAGGTGTATGTGTTGTTCGTCCACCGGCATGTTTTCGTATGCTAAAACCACTCGAGCAGCTCAGACAATTGTGATGTCTTACATGCAGCTTGCTTCCAAAGTTGCCTCACTTGTATGTTCCACTATAGTCTTATGCAAATCAGTATAGAACGTTATCTGTGAAGAGGCCTGATTGGACACCAGTCTCGCTCATGCTGCTTTGTCAATTTGACAGGAAGCTGTCAGATTTGCTGATATGATAAACCGAGATATGCAAAAACAAGACAGTGATACGCATGAGTTGATAAAATAACATTGAATTTACATAAAATTTCGTTGACTGATAATTAAAAGGCTAAGGCAAGCTGTGTGCTTGCGTCGGAATTCTTTGATGGCGGCGTCCATTTTAGACGTTTAAGGGCCTTCTTCAACACGTACAAAACTGTAGTTTGCTACATCAGGTATTTTTGGCAAATTTATGGCTTTACTTCTTTAAGAGTACTAAATGGTTTCTTAGTTAAAGTAGGGGGTCTTGGTGGTACTAAGGGATCTTCGTAAATTTGATCAAGGTTATGTATCCGCATCAGAAAAGTTATCACTTTCGCACTTCTGCTTAATTGACAGACAGTAACCTTCAGGGATAGGTTGTTCAAAGAAGGATCCGTAAGCTAATCTAGGATAAAGATAACATTGATTCTGTCTTATGAGTTCAGTAATCATTTCTCTTAGTTGTTTCTATCCGACATTTTTAACTGTAACGTTTAAGAAATCAGTGAAAAGTGCTTTAAAACGGCATAAATTCACCCTGGTTGACTTGTAATCTTGAATTAGAATTAATCGGCTTTTGAACAATCAAAACCTGGCCTACTCATTCAGTATACGACAACAGGTAAAGCATTTTTGAATCCATTCAGATCGCGTAAACAGATGATAACAAGAAGTACGGTAGGGTCAAATTCGCAATATTTGTCAAATTCTTAGTACAAATTGTTCTTAGGATTTTTTGCTTGAAATCAGTCGTTAAATATTGGAAGCAGCTGTTACTTGACAATGAATTGAAGGCACTCAGTAAGCCATGCTTTGCAAGTACTGATTGCCGATTCATTCCTCCCTTTCTTGAGAGTCGCATCTCAAATTCTAATTACACGAAGTATTAAAAAGTATATTTATATTGTGTAGGCTTGCGACTCAAAGGGTTTAAAACTTTTCGGATGATTGCATCAAGTGCCTACACAATCTCATCCCAGAGCCCGCGTACCCCCCCCCCCCCCCCCCCCCCCCCCCACAATCCCCTGAACGCGAAGTTTTTCCCCCGACCACTGGTCAAAGGGGAAGCGGACTCTGGGAACGAGATTGGTGCCTAATATATTTTTTGTGGCTACATGCAAATTGAAAAATGTAAATATCTTCTCTGTTAAAATTGAGAACATTGAATTGAGAGCTACTTAAAACACATTGAGCCTACTTAGCCGGACCACGTTTATGTAGCACACTCATGATCATTTGTCTTGTATTGGTTCAATCTGCCAATTCCACCATTTTCAAGTTTGCCGTTGGGTAAAGCGATCAAACCAAAAACACTGTATACTCTCAAACAGCCAATCCGAGCGCGGTCCTAGAATCTAGGGCATTTACAGGATGTCCCGATTTTCAAGGCAGGTGTAAAATTGGACGTCAAAAGACAAGTATCAGTGAACAGCAAATAAAAGCGTTACATTCCCAAAGTTAAACCCCCTTTAACCACTCTCTCACTCTCCCATGCAAATTGAGACCAGGCAACTTACTGCCGGGTGACATACCTATGTACTTTGGGTCCGTCACTTTCAAAGTGGGAGTGGCAAGTTGCCACTCTACGTTTAGTGGGAGTAGAAGATGACTACGGATGGATATATTACTATCATTGGCTTTCTGTCATAAACTGCAATTTGAGCTTACTTAAAGTTAAAAAATCTCCCCTAAGAAAAACGTTTAACCAAGTAAAATTAATTTACTTTAACAGAAAATGCACTAGGAGTAAACTTGCAATATGGCGAACAAAGAATATACATTGGAAGAGCTCAATTATTTCCGTATCTGTTACATCACTACCAACATCATAAGGGATGGTCTGCAGTCAGTGTTCAAACAAGAATGGGACAGAATACATGGATGGAGGCTCGGTCCATGGCAAGACACTGTCCAAAATAGGCTGGATTTTTTTAAATTGGAATCAACAGGAAGCCGCAACAGAAACAAGAGATTTCTAAATATAATACAAAACGAAGACACAAGCGAGTGGGACTGTGCGTGTTTTTTCTTTGCAATTCTCTTTTCCGATTCACTTGGACCGTTGTTGCGTCCTACTGTTGCCAGTAATGTTCGTGATTTGCGAGATTTTCGCAATGGCGTTTTTGCACACCTTTCTCAAGCTAGTATTTTAGCACCTGACTTTCAAGCCAATGTAAGGTTAGTTTTAAATGCGTTCGCGGCTCTGCATCTTGACACAAAAGAGCTGCGAAAAATAAGTAACCAAGGGAACTTTCCAACAGGGGAACTTCAAAAGCTTCAAGAACAAATTCGCGTCCTGGAAGAAGAGATTCAAGCTAAACCGAAATCCTTCATGTTGCTTCCACTAAAGCCATCCCACGAAGTTACGGAGAGGAAAGCGGAAGTTGAAGACGTCTTGCATAAGCTAATGAATCTCCAAAGCACTAGTGAAGACGGTTCCACTGTGACAGTTTATATCTCTGGAAACCCAGGATGTGGCAAAAGTCAGGTTGCTCGGCAAGTTGGCGAAGCTTTCTATGACAAAACGGTAACTGATGGTAACCAGGACGGTAGCACATTTGTAATGACCTTGAATGCTGAAAGTGAACAGTCAATGCTAGATTCCTACAAGAAATTTGCTCTTACTCTTGGAGTCACAGAATACTCGCTAACCAGTGTAACAGGAGGAGACTCAAGATTGTCAAAAAAGGAACAAATTTCGCATCTCAAAACTCTTGTTTCTACCAAAGTACAAGACTACTCCACCTGGCTGCTCATACTGGACAATGTCAATGAGCTCCGTAACATAAGAGATTGTTGGCCTAATGCGGAGGAGTGGGGAGGTTGTGGACAGGTTCTTGTTACAACACAGGATAGTACCAATCTGCCATTTGCTGACCCCTTTTGCCAACATGTTTCCCTGAGTCAGGGAATGCAAACGAAGGACGCCTTGAGTCTTCTTAGAAGTATTTGCCAGTTTTCGTGTGAAGACGACGAAGAAGAATATTTTGTATTGGATGCCTTAGATTACCAGCCATTGGCCATTGCTTCAGCAGCCCTCTATGTTCGCTATTTGCATGATGGAGTGGGGGCAAGCATGGTTCCTGGTAGCTTTACCTGGAAGAGCTACCTCAAGAAGCTGGAAATGGGGAAACGGAATTTAACAGAAAAGGTTTACGAAAGGACAAGCAAGAGCTACCCACTGTCGATGACTTCAGCCGTGTCACTGGCATTACAGAAACTTGTTCAGAATCAAGTTTTTGAACACGTGGTAAATTTTCTAGCTTTGTGCGCCCCAGCACCCATTGGCCTTGATGTAATTGTCAGTTTTGTAACTAAACAGGAACCAGATCTCGACGAGGACATGACTGCTGCTGAAATTTCCAAGTGCTCTTTGCTGATGCATTTTTGCCCAGACGACAGTCCAAGAATTCTCGTAAAGATGCACCAGGTCGTACATGATGTCTTCAAGAGCTACTTTCTCGACAAGCATGGTGAGGATGAGGTCTCAATGCTCACTCAGTCATACATTGAGACATTCTCTACGTTTGCGCAGCACAATCTGCTTCAATTTGATATGGAGTTTCATAAATCTTCAAAAATGATGGCCCCTCATTTGAAATTGCTAAGCAGTCACTTGGAGACACTTTTCACCTGTACCTCTGATATAACCAGTGATTCGAGAAACTTACTAAAAAAAGCTTTGCTGAACTTTGGGGATATTTGCAGGAAACATAGTCACGTTTCTGCCGCCAAAACGTATTTTGAATGTGCCCTTCAGCTTGTGCATGACGACGGAAGCAGTAAAGACGAAAGTGAAGTTAAATTTATCGCCACCACCCGAAACAATTTAGGTCTTGCCTATCGTGAACTTGGGCAGTTTGGCAAGGCTAAAGATCACCATGAGCATGCTCTGGGTCTCCAAGAACGCCTACATCCAGACAACGCAACTCCAGAGATCGCAGATTCTTTAAACAAACTGGGAAATGTATTTTACAGCCTTGGTCGATTTGAAAGAGCAAAAGAGTACTTCTTAAAGTCTCTTACGATGAGAGAAGAGCTTTATGGTAGAAAGCACGCCACCGTTGCGGCTTCACTCAATAATCTCGGATCTGTTTACAGTGTATTGGGTGACCAAAAAATTGCAGAGGGATATTATCAAAGATCACTGGCTTTGGAGGAAACGATGTATGGCAAAATCCATCCTCATGTCGCTGATTGTTTGTGTAATCTTGGAATTGTGTATAGCGAATTAGGTTCAACTAAAAAGGCGATTCATTACCACAAGCAGGCGCTAGAAATGAGAAAGGAACTATACTTTCCGGACCACTACTTGATCTCTGAGTCCTACAACAACCTTGGTCTGATGTACAAAGAAGAAGGTCAACTTGAAGAAGCAATGGATTCCTACGAACGTGCACTGCGTATCAGAGAAAAACTGCAAGACCAAGAACATCCAGCAGTGGCCGAATTACTGAGTAATCTTGGTCAACTGTATATGGATCTTGGCTTATTACAGAAGTCCAAAGAGTACCATCAAAGGGCACTACAAATCCGGGTCAAAGTTTTAGAACATGACCATTGTAAACTGGGGGACTCTATGCTTAATCTTGGATTAGTGCACGAAAAATGCGGCGAATTCGGTGATGCATTCAGGTGTTTTCATCGTGCTCGGGAGATCTATGCTAAGTCCTTCCCTACCAGGCACATGACGTACCAGTCAGCAGCTGGGGGATTGGAACGTGTTTCAAGGCATAACCTTTCTAAGCAAGCGGAACTAGATCATCCAGATCCCGAGCCTGTTAGATCTGTACAAGGTGACAGTTGGTCGTCAATGTCCAGGTCTGGTGCACACTGGCAACCTGCTCTACGAGGTGCTATTCCGCCAGACGACGGAAGACGGATGAAGTCTCACAATCCTTCTCTATCAAGTGATTTGCAACTGGCTGTTCTCTTTTTGCTTTTGTGTGTGCTCTTAGCTACGCTATGTTTCTTGTTTTACAATCATTACTTAATGTGGTTGGAATTGAAAAGTTAAAAAAAAATGCAGGTTGAAAGAACGCCATCCAACTAAATGGGACATGAACCAGCGAGACAGAAGGGAGTGCTGGTTCTGTCACAAACTGATGACCGCAGCCGGTACTGGTAGAAATTCCGAAACTTCATAAATTCCCATCAAAAGCGTGCGAAAATCTCCCTGTGGTTGACCAAATCCTAAAATCGTTGGAAAAAATCTTCTCGAAAATACGGACGTTGTGAAAAAAAAATCTGCGCGTTCGCGCAGTGCACGGAAGTAAGTAGTGGCCGACAAAATCGTCCCATTCTATAAATTAGGCTCGCCTCAGGCCCACCTAATAAACCACTGTCAATAGATGTTTGGAACGATATGAAAAGAGATCGCTAATCGCAGACCAAACTCGAGTCAATTAAAAATATTTTCAGGTGTTCTTTTAACATCCCAAGTGGTTTATTGAAATGACAAACTATGCAGTAGTCAATAGCTATGGCCAACCAGAATGTGTACATCATCTTCAGTATCTGTATAAAACCCAGTAATTTTTACATTTGAATTACACTCTGTTGTTATAAAGATATTATTTAATATGTTGACCCTAACAAAGGCGAAAATTTTAAGATAACAACTGAGCATACGCACGGCTAAAATTTAAAACTTGAAACCAACACTGACTGCCATCACCAGATGTCCAATGGTGTACAATGCAGCATGCAATGCGTTTCAGATTGACCTACTGCAACACCAACTTGTTTTCAAATTTTACGAATCTTCAGCCTCAAGACACAAATTGACATTAGGGACCTTCAGATAGCAGTACAAATACGACTTTCGAAATTCAATCCCGTTACGTTCTCTCACTCCTCCCAGCTGTTACTGACCAGTTGAATAGGAGACAATCGGTACCTGGTTTGAAATGCGATGAATGAAAGCATAAGCACTAGGTTTGAGAAGTCGTACTCGTACTCAGTCATAATCTCCAGTCACCTCGCCACCAGAGAGACTCGACGCCAAGTAACGACCTCCGATCTGAGGGTCCCTTAATCTTACAAAAAATGTTCACATTTACAATTTCTGCGAAAAATCAATATATTGAGTAATATGTAACTTTTTAACTTTATAGTCTCTGATTCCTAAGGACTACTCAGCAACTGATGGTTTCTTTCTCAATAACTCATAATAAAGAATACATCGTTTATTTTTCTGTAGAATACATAAGGCTGTAACTATAGCAACGCACATGGAGGAATGCTGGCAAGTCCTACCGAGTCAAGCTGACAGTCTAGCAGCATTCTTGCTAGTTCTAATGGCAAAATACAAGGCTGAAAATGATTACTCCTTTTTTGATTTGAGAGCACAATAAAACAGCCTTATATTTTGCCAATAGAACTAGCACAGTTTTGAATTTTAAAAAAATTGAAGTACATGAACTGGTTCAAATTCAAGACCTATTCAAGACGAAAACATAGTTTTTCAATATTCAAGGACTTGCCAAAGACTAGTGCTTTTCAAAAACGTTTCAAGGCTTGTGCAAACCATGTTGACTGACATTGTATCAAATCTGAGTCATTTTAAAATACATTTAATATGATGATGATGATTTATTTTCAATATTTGATTGCAAAAAACAGTGGAGGTTACTTAAGATTCAGTTCTATTTTGAGGAATGCCTTTAAGTTCTCATCCGGGATGTCTTCAAGAACAGCTCTTGCTGCTGTGTCATCATCGTACATTTTCATCAATTCTTCTGCATGTTGAATCATCACACAGTTCTGACATCCACTCATGCAGCACAACTCCAGAGGAGGGGGAGGAGGGAGGGGTGGTTTCTTCTCTAGAAAATCTGCACTGTCACTTTTCACTATGGATTGACTAGCATGTTGTGGGCCTGTAAAAGAATACCAGAAGCATTTGAGACTCATTAATGAACAAGAACTAACCCCTCCTCACAAAATCCACTCACTACCAAACAGACAGGTGATGAGAATACGAAGTATTGTCCTGATGTACTCAAAACTTATCCTTTATTTTACTTCCACGTCCAAACCACTGCAACTGACAAGCTCAAAATTGGCAGGTTAAAAAATAAGCTACTGTATTTGTACTTTTTGCGTGCCACTTAAGACCGTGTTGTGTTACCATGGCAACCCAGCTTAAGATAAATCAAGGAAAAAGTTTGAATTCCGCTTGATTTCAGGAAATTCGGTCATTACATTTTTTTGTTTTTTTGTTTACAACAAACTCGAAAACATTCTGACATTTTATCATTCAAGTAAGTTTATTCTTCCAAAAGAACATCATTTCTTTACAGAGCAGAGGAATTTAAATCAGTCAACTGAAACGTCAAATGAAATACATGGATATCAGTATGGAAATTTATATTTTGAGTTTGTGACTAAACTGCTCAGTAAAATTTTTTTTAAGTTGACAATACATAACTTACTTTCTTCACTGATTCTTCTGGGTGATGAAGAAAAACTGCAGATACCCTGCCAATGTACATGTAGACAAGAAGACAAAAATTAATGCTTAATGCATGAATACATTAGGGACTGGCCATTATTTAGAGGCTGGGGAGGGCTGGTGCAAACAGGGGGAGGATTGATGATTTTTATGCAGGGAAAATGAGGGGACCACATAAACAAAATTATGCATTTACAAAGATAGGTCACAGTTCTCACAAAAGAGATATGATGGGCCAATATTACCCCATTTACGCCTGTTGTGGTACTTATCTCACATTATTTCCTTGGTCCAGATTACATTTTGCAGTAGCTGGAAGCAAACTTAATGTTTTTAAAGTATTACTTAAACAAAAACTTGATAGGTAGAAAGTCGCAAGCATAAAGAACAATACAATAATATAACTTATGGAAAAATCATAGAAATCCAAATGACATTGAATCAAAAAGGTCCTCAAGTCATTTTTTTCAAGGTCTCAAGTCATTTTTTTTGCGTCTTTGAGTAACGGTTTTGTGCACGCATTCAGCCTATCTTTTTTCCCCTTTGATGAATTTTTTTAAATCGGCTTACTCAAAGAGGGCGATTTGCACACCAAAATTATGCACTAAAAAATATACTCTAATAGGTCACCTTGCTCCTTTACAAGAAATCAACAATCTATCTCTCTCGTGCGCCAAGCCATATAGAAAAAGGCCTCCATTTTGTTTATGTGTGAGCGCTAATCACATGTAAAATTCTGTGCAGTAAGGGTGCGCAGTGCAATACTGAAGAATCACCTAAAGGTGATTACTCAGAAATAAAACTGTTTACACGAATGCGGTTTAATTTGTAACTGCATCAAAAGCTATGCAGCCATGTCTTTTGTTTACATGGCACTGTCAAAAGTGAAGTGTTTTCAAAACGATACGGTTTCATTGGTCATGTAAACAGTGAAACTGCATTGATTTGGAAACGATTACGCATTTTGGCACAAAATTGGCTGGCTTGCAAAGAGTAAACATATTTTGTGAACCTTGCATGGAGTGCAGCGCTTGCTTATTCATTCACATGGTGAAACACTTGGAAAACGGTTAAATGGGCTCCATGTAAACACTTCGAAAACATGTAGTTTTTGATGTGGTTTTGATGTCATGAAACTGTGTTGATTGGAAACCACATCCGTATAAATGATGGCTTTGTCTCAACAAAGGTTTTTTTTAGAAAATATTTTATATGTACGAGATAAACTAACTCCCGAGTTAGGATTTTGAGTTGGATTTCAAGTTAAAATTTCAAGTTGGATTTTCGAGTTGGATTTTCGAGTTAGGATTTCAAGTTGGATTTTTGAGTTAGGATTTTGAGTTGGATTTTCGAGTTGGATTTTTGAGTTAGGATTTTCGAGTCAGGAATTTTTTGACAAAGCAAAACCCATTACAATTATTGAAAGCTAACCGTAAACAGGCTAACTGGAGTGCATAGTAGGCTTACCGAAGTGAAAAGTAGGCTAACCGGAGTGAATAGTAGGCTAACAGGAGTGTGTAGTAGGCTAACCAGAGTGCATAGTAGGCTAACCGGAGTGCATAGTAGCCTTTAACGACGCAGCGTACAGATAGTTCCACTTGCGTCACCGTCATTAACATCAACAAGAGTCTGAAACAAGTGAAGTCTGGAAACAAGTGTGTTGTGGGAATCCCGGTGGGAATGCAAGGAACTATCAAAACACGGGCCGAAAAAAAAGGGGTGGGGGAATCAAAATACCCTTGACACGTAAATATGCCCGTGATTTGTGACGCACATCCATGCTACCACACACCATAAAGTTGCGTAATCAGTTATTGATTATCCATAAAAATCAATAACAATCAATAGTAATTAAGACGATTTGGTGAGTGAGTATCAATTTTTATTGATTGGTTGAACCAATCAATAATAATCAATGGATTATTATTGATTACTATTGATTATATTGATTGCAATCAATGATTGATTTTCATTGATTGATCATCCTAACTCGAAAATCCAACTTGAAATCCTAACTCGAAATCAAACTCAAAATTCTAACTCGAAAATCCAATTCGAAAATCCAACTCGAAATCCTAACTCGGTAAATAGGCAACCTCAAAATGAACATATTTAATTTATTGTTTCATATACTTGGTTAATCCATTACCAACTTGAAGCTAGTTCATCCGATGGTTGTAATTTGTAATTGATTTCTTCAGAGTTACTACGTTAATTTATAAACGGGTCTGATGATTTTTGTAGGGGTAAAAATGAAACATCTGTCTTCAACAGTCAATAGAGGGGTGAGGATTTTAAAATAATTATGCAAATTAAATATAGCACATTTCACTCACATTTGTGAAGGTCAAGAACTTCTTTCCTCTCAACGTGTGACGAACAGTTCTGAACATCCACCAAGAAAATTCTGGAAACTTTCTCCAACAGCACTCAGATCAAGCAAGGCAACAACAAATTCTTCCTCAAAAATCTTCATTTCTTGTTTTGCGTTGTGTTTTTATACGCCACTTCCGCCATCTTGAACATTCGTTACCAAGCCTTGACGGTGTAAACGAAGTTGTACTTCAAGTAAGAATACATGAAGTTACTGCCATAACCGATGTGGTGCTCACGTGCTAAACTTCTTTCATGGATTTGAGTTTTTGTTGACAATTTTTTGGCATAATGGGTCGCATGAGTAGATATAAGAAAATCAAATCATGTGATCCATTTTATAAAGGACCAAAGACAGACAGCTCAAACCGGTGAGTATTTTAATTGAATACAAAACTCTGTTTTATTCCAAGTTTTAACTACAGTTTGCGAAGCATCGATCTGCATTCTTGTTTTTCTTTATGGAAAATATTCTGTTTTCCTTTGCTCTCGAGCACTGAACATCGAGCAGGAATAAAACAAAGCAGTGAAGAATGAAAATTTTAAGGGACTGGGCACAAGCATAATTTACACTTGCATGTGACACACAACCCTTGATTTAATTTATTAAAGGGGGACTGCCTTAGCTACTACTCTGTTACTAAGGAAAACGGTAAAATTTCTGCACAGTCCCATAAATTTATTATGCATCAGGCATTCTTTTACTATTTCACATAAACAGTTAAATGAACAGACTCAAAACATGCATGCATGCATAAATGTATGGGCTGTGCAGAAATCTTACCAGCAAAACTTTCATGTATATCCAAGCTGTTTGGTCAGATTTGTTCCATTTTTTTTTTTTTCTTTCATGCATAGCATGTAGCATGATAATGACACAGTATTGCTGATATTATATTTAATGATACAGAAACAAAATTATAAGAGATGTCTGTGATGTCTATATCGATGAAGTTAAAGTTGAACCTCCTGTAAGCGGACACTTGGGCACTTTAGAAGAGGTGTCTGCTTATGGGTGGTTAAAATGTGGTGTTTCTATAATGTGTGGTTCCAGAAAATATCCTTGTAAGGTGCTTCTCAAAAGTCAAATTTTTGAAGGAAAGTATAAAGCTTAAGGTCGCAGGGGACTCCTTTGGCAATCATTATGCATTTATTCAAAGGGTATGCATGAATCGCAATGACTGACATCGACAAGTGTACGAAATATTCATCACTGAATAAAATATGGCGCGTGATTTAAAGTGTTCACATGTGGCACGGACCCTGTGGCCCTAGTCAACAGAACAGCAAAAGATTCAAGTCGTAGACACAAAACATTTGTTTGCATTTCAAAATCTGCCGTAAGAGACGTTGTCTTTTTATGAAATCAGTTTATTTTACAGTGTATTTTGGTGTATTTTTTTTTCTTTGTAAAACTGAGAGCATTCTGCTCTGCATTGTTGTTTTCTGATCTCAACATTAAAGAGTGGAATATAATTACCATAATTACCCCCCTTGGCACTCGTGTTTGGACTTTTCCAACAATTTTGTGTCCAAGAATTCAGCGCAGATTTAGAACTTCATGAGCTGGCACTGTAGAGAGGTAAACTAGGAATACTGTAGTGTGTCATGACAGAAGCGGAATTCTAAAAGAGTGCTTTTAAAAAAAGATAGAAGGCATTAAATTCAAACTTGCAAATTTAAATGACTTTTACTTGCTGGCAAAGTTTAAATTAAAAAATCTGCTTCTGTCATGACACACTGGAGGTTTTGACTGATCTATTTTATGATAAAATCAAAGAGTGCTGTCTTCTACTTGATCTGCAAACTTGGACACAAAATCATGGATTTTTCAATTTGGCCCTAATGGCACTTTAGCATCGCCATGAAGCACAATCTACCAAATCAAAGACAACATTCATAAACTTCCATCATTCTATTATGTCTCTGGAAAATTTCAGCTCAATCGCACCGAAAACAGCCGAGATATATGGTAAGCGTTTTTTAAGGCGTAGGACAAGCAAAATTTTGCCTAATGAATTTATTAATGGCTAGGTGTCCTCCACGACCTTACGTGGAATTTTCAGCAGGGTTGGGGGATTCAATTCAAAACACCTTCTGTGGGAGAGACATGGATATTTTCTAGAACAACACAAAAGAACATTATTTAATATTGTACAATATTATCGTAGCTGGGACCATGACTAGGGGTGGTAAAAGGGGTCATGTGTGACACTTGATTTGAGCAAAAATTAGTGTGTAACATGTGAAACAGCTCATATCTGGCTGTGAACTGCCTGTCTAGTATAGCATGTGATCTGGTTATTTTGAGGGCCATGATTCATGATTCCCACTCAAAAGTTTTGTGAAAACTGAAAATAATTAATTTCATACGTATAAATTATTTTATGTTAGTGAATCAAAACTGACAAATGATGTAAACTATAAGACTGATCTTGTGGGATAAAGTGTTCGCCCCGGGGGGGGGGGGGGGGGGGGTACTCCCATATATGGGCTATATAGGTATGTGCCACGGGATAGGGTATGTTTTTTGAGGTTCTCGGTCCTTAAATAGGGTATCACTTTTGTTCCTTTTGGCCAGGGTTTTCAATAAGAATTGAAGTAGGCGGCAGAATTGTTGAAGTAGGCGGCGGAGGGGTTACTCGCGCTAGGGGGGCCTAGGGGGGCCCAGGGGGCATGCTCCCCCGGGAAACTTTTAAAATCTGAGCCTCTAAGAGTGCATTTCCTGCATTCTGGGGCAAGAATTAGGTCATTTTTGACAGAACCATACATGCTATAATTTCCAGCTTTTTATTCAACGGTTCTAATTTATTATCTTGCAGACAAAATAGTCGCCAAACTCAATTTTTAGTCACCAGATTGCAAAATCAAATAGGGCCTTGTTCAAAAGTGTTTAAAATCATTTCTAGGAATTTAATCTAAAAAAGGACTGAATACATAAAATATTGAAAAGGAAAACCAAAACAATCTTATCACTTGGTTTAAAACAAACACAATATATAAGATTTTATGGCCACTATCGAAGGAATGAACAAGAGACACAACCCATAGGCATACATGACGTGCTCAAGGGCTTGCAAAGAATTATAGGGCGATTTCAAACACGGTCAGCTTTCTGCGAGTTTTCCGATGTGAAAGAATCTTTTACAGCAAAGGAAGAGGATGGATTGACTTCTTTTCTTATTTTGGATGTCTTAGAAGCAAAGATTTTTCGATATAACTCTCTGGAAGGGCACAATGTCTGAGGAAATGCCCGTTATTCATCGTCAACACACAGAAATGTAGTCGCCATTTTGGTGACGAAAGGAGAATTTTTATGAAATGTTAGTCGCATTGGCGACCGTATATTGGTCTAAATTTCAAGCCCTGAATCGATATATTTTAACCAAGAATTATGGCAAGTTTCTTTTGCGTTAAACGAATTAAATGTTGACCTATCCGCGGTTCATGTTGTGGCAAATTATTTATCATGCTAATTCTTAAATTCGAGTAAGTTGTTAATCAAAGTAGGCGGCGAAAACGTGTGGAGTAGCCAGCGAATTTCGCCGGCTGCCGGCCCTTATTGAAAACCCTGTTTGGCATTGTGTTCCCGGTGTGATCCTTAGATAGGGTAGCTAAATTCTATCAGCAAAAATAAACGCCCAGCTAAACGAAAAAAAATTGTCTGTTAAAACTGAACTATCCGTCAGTAAGTATGAACAAAGTGATTTTGAAAGATTTGAGCTTTGCCGTGTGCGGTTAGCCGTTATTTGAGTTGTCACGCAATGCTTCTCCTCCCCTTGAATAGGGTGTCAATTTTCAGGTTTGGGCCTTAGAAAGGGTATTAATTTTCATTTTCTTTATCCTTAGATAGGGTCAGGGTTTGAGAACATTCGCGGGACACCCCTATCTGAAATTTAGGGGAGTACCCCCCCCCCCCCCCCCCCGGGGTGTTCGCTCAGCTCAGTTTAGGCCTAAGAGAATAAGTACCAGTATGTCTAAACGCTTGTAGGTTTAACATGTCATTTGTGAAATATATTGTCTAAGAGATTTATTTGAGTGATGATTTGAAAGAAAATAGTCTTGTCATTTGGGAATGGGACCCTCCCTCCTTTACCACCCTGATGACTTAGTGTCCACATACTGTCAGCTTATAGGAGACATCCTTAAGCAGAGGATTAACTATAGTAATTAGGTTACCAAATGATCATGCATGATAATGCTGATGAGATTCTATGGTGGTTAAAAGTCTAACAAGATTTCTATGTGTATGTTATAAAGACCTGCTATCCAGGAGGAGGTTCTTGATATTTGATGTTTAGCCTTGAAAAGTCCTGTGCTTTTTTTGTTATGTCCATTATCCTGGCATTTTTTTTTTACATAGCAAACCCTTGCTGAAGAATGAAAAAATTAGTGAACAAGAAATGCCTAGAGCAGCAAAAGATCTATTTAGAAGACAGCTGGCCATGAAGAACAAAACTGCAACAAAGAAAACTGACAAAAAGAAAAAGAAACAAGGTACAAAGTGTGTTGCAGTTTTTATACAGCCTACTAAAACCCTCTTGAACGTGGACATCCGTGGGAATAAATTAACTAAATAATCTTAGACAGACTCTTAGACAGACACTTTAGTCTGGGCCACGACTTCTCTCTGCACACAGGTGAATAAATATATGGGTACTAGGGAATTGCTAACTAAAATAATGTAACATGAGTCACTTATGTCCAGGATTGAACGCAGGTATTGTTTAACGAGTACTTTATGTTTGACTGGGTTATTTGCGATTTTCACATGACTTCATATTTGACGCAATTATGTGTGTTTTGGTGGACTTTGATCAATAAGGACACTTTGTGACCTGAGTAAAACTTGCTATCATGGTAGCCTGCAGTGGACTAGGATCCTGTCTCGGGGAGTAGCAATGCTCCTGGTAAAACCTCTTAAGCCCAACTGGCTCATAGCTCCACCGTGCATTCTACAATACTCCTAGTGCTAGTTTTTTATGCTGTGGAAGCTGAAGGTATAAGTGCAAGTGTGTTTAGCCATCTAGGCTTGAGTCAGAATTAGTATTCAGTATATACATGTATGGTGTGGTTCAATCTTACCCTTAGTGTAATTGTTATTTTATTTTAGAGAAGAATTACACCCCAGATAAAAAAAAACAAACAAACACATAATTATAAATGAAGGTACACTTTCTGAACATTAATTTCTTTGAAAAAGATGCTTTTTCTGTTGTCACAAGCAACGGTCAAAGAAAAATTCTCCACTGGTAACTAATCTTCAACCTTCCACAAACCAGGGAGATGCTCTAATCTCATGAAAGCTGAGATTACATCTTTGTCCTTCATTAACCAAGCTAATCAAAGGCACTATGTGCAACGACTATGAGCCACTGAACTCGGAAAATGAATTAATAAAACATGGATTTATCAAACCGCAATGCAGTCCAGCCTGTGTCGCAGACAGTCTAATCCAGCTCCCTCTTTTGCATATGCAAGACAGTTGTAAAAATGATCACTGACTTCTTTTTTATCTCACCAGTGTTAGGGATGACAAAGTTTCAACGGATTCCAGGAGAAAGCAGGAAACAGTATTTTGATAGGATTGATCGTGAAGCTACTCTCGAGGTTGCTGAGTCTTTAAAAGCCTCAAGGAAGATGAGAGATGGAAGAAGGAAGTAAGCTTAAGTGTTGTTCAGAATTCTCATGCCCTGCAAAATGCTTGATTTTTTGTTGGACTTAAATTGTTTTTTTTTTCTTAGACATTTGAATGAAAGGAAGCAAAAAATGAAAGAGAAGAAAAAGTCTTCAGAGGAAAATACCAGCTTTGACTCTATGAAAGGTATCTGTAACCTAGTCAGAAATAAAGACTATTATTGTTTCTAAAAAAAACTGTTGTGCTGAGAAGGACATGAAATTCTGACAAGGTTAACCATAGCGCAAATAATTCAAGGATCTTCAAAAATCTTCACAACTAGTTTGAGGATCTTCATTAATTTTATTCTCCCAAAGATCTTCAAGGTTCTTGCAATAGTGTGCACAAAATGTCTGACCTGCCAAGGAGTTTCAAGGATCCTGCGAGATCCTGCGAAGAATTTAGCCCAAGACCCTGGTCAAATCCTCATCAATTTACTGAGGATACGCGGGATTTTAAGGATCCTAGCAAAGATATTTGTCAAGGTCATTGTAACATGCTCATAATCTTTTAAGTTCTTCCATGACATTTTTTTCTGCAGTCCACAGTAGTCTATCTACAGCCACCCTCCTCTTCTCTCGGATTTCTATTTAAGATGTGTGGGCGGCTGCAGTCCTTTTACGCATTTTTGCCGTTTCTGCTTTTCAGATAGCGTTCGGTTTGGAGATGTTGTAATGCAGCCACCTTCGCTCACAGCAAAGCCCAGAAAAGCTGCACAAGCAAACAAAGTATGTAGAGTAACAATCTTGTAAAGACTTTCGTAATCTGACATTTCGAAACCATTCATCAAATAAAGACACAGCAGATATTTCAGAAAACTGGCCCCAACTTCTTGTAACCAATAAGAACAATGCTTCTGTTTTATTGGCCAATCAGCTTCCAAACGTCATTGGGATCACAGAAGGGTTTAGCGTCGAGTTCTGATTAGTTGTTTCGTTGCGCTAGTTGGCATACCGGTATCATGATTAGCCAGGTGGAATTTGGGTAGTCACGCAACGCATCTTCCCAATGCAGTGCATGATAACGCAAATACAGAAAAATAAAACTTCAGCCCTTACTAGCGCGGGTGATCTACAGTCTCAAATGTTTCTTTTTTATTATTATTTTGTTTTTTTTGTTGTTGTTTTTTTAAGGGATCGAAGACGCTGTTACTCCATTCGTTAATCTCTCAAGAAAAAGACACGAACATTGATGCGAATGAGCAAATCAAGACCCCTGGAAACCCTGGTCTACCAAAAACCAAGAAACGGAAGCATATGTCAGCTCTTGAACGGGACAGAGCCGACAAGGAGAGAGAACGCGCCATAATGGCGTACAGACAAATGCGAAAACAACGCCTGCAAGAAAACAACGACGCGCGGTGAAGTACCACGGTAGTCGCGTGGACATCGCGCGTGGATTGAACCCGCGAGGACTATTTGCGTAACGTTTCGTTATCATGCCAACGAATCACGGCTCAATGCGACGATCTTTTAGGAATGAACAATATTTACCAACAATTTGGAAACGCGCAAGTTATCTTGCATCTAGCCGTCATTCAGTTGTGAGGGAACGAACAGCCATGGTAAATGAGGTTACAATGGAAGATTTCCACAGATTCGCGACAAACGTGGTACAAAATACAGCGCTTACTTGAGAATACGATATTAAATACTTCTTTCCAGGAACGGTGTATCATCCCTATGACAAAATTCGCTGGAAAAACGGAAATGTTTTAGGAATATAGAGAAGAAATTTTTATTCACAAGAAAGAACTAAATAAAGCGCGCGCTCGGCTCACGAATTTTATTATTGAACACCTAAGCTGCTTGCGCTCCAATTTGGTAAAAAAAAAAAAACAGGGAGTCGGCTTAAAACAAATCAGATTCACAAGATAAATAAAAGATCAACTGTTTTCAATTCATGCACCGTGGTAGTTCAAATAGTAGTAGGGGCTAATGTAATACCTGGGGTAAAACAAAACAAAGAAACGTCCAACGACAAACACTCTTCTTGAGGAACAAGCGACTACTGACTAGTCCTCAGTTTTCGTTTCATGTACAAAAAGAGGGGCGCGGGAACCAGCCCTTGTGCATATTTAAGTCAGACTGGCTAGTTTTACCACCAAACCTTGCTTCCGAACTGCAAACTTGTAAATTTTATCACGAACGAATTCTTAAAGCAGCAAAGATTCTTAGCGATTTTTACTTTTTATTACTTTTAATGCACATTTTTCATTTGTTAAGATTTTTACAGCTCATTTTAGCGAATTTTTATGGATTTTATTATATTGTAATCTCAGTAGTCTTTTTTATCATTATTGTAAAGCGCCTAGAGCAGCCATGGATAGGCGCTATATAAATATTTATTATTATTATTATTATTATTATTATTATTATTATTATTATTATTATTATTATTATTATTATTATTATTATTATTATTATTATTATAAAAGATGAAAGGAATACCCACGTAAAAACTACATGAAAGTGGTAGAGGGTTGAGAATAATTCGCGTAAACGAAGCTGAATTTTGGGTATATGACGTTGCTATGTATAGGGCCTATTATGGCAAGGTTGGTATCTTCCCATCATACCTGGCACCTTGTTATTTTCTTGCTTAGACACCACAAGGGAAGAGTCAGGCTCTGGCGTCGTGAACGAAGTTAAGGACGTTCGCGCTAATTGTTTATGCGCATCCTTACTGCGCACGTAATTCCTGTCGCAACGCTAGGCCACGTCATGCATCGAGCGCGCGCGCTGAGGAAACTTTCCAACCACATATAGGGTGAGTAGCCGTTGCGATAACTTCGCTTGCAGTTTGCTCGCTTAAATGGTCGGTGACCCCTACTTTTTTCTTAACAGATCACTTTTGTTAACGATTATCTACGTTTTGTGAGAAAATGAAAAAAATCTATCGATTAAAAGGTTGATTTTTTTTGCCCCACGCACGTTCGAATTCCGCTTTTTGATCTTTTCGTTTTGCCGTACGACGGGTTCAAATGCCTCTTCCAGGGCTAAGTTTTGCACAAAAGATGGCAACACTTAAAATTATTTTCGCAACAGACGCACTTCTTCAAAATATCACCAAGATCGTTTGCCTCCGTTTTCTCATCATCGATAATTTAAACTACAAACCTTGAAAGCCGTGCGAAATTACGTGCGCCAATTTTTGAAAATCAGGGTAGTTTTTTACAGACTTTATCTCTGAAACGAAGTCGGTGACCCCCACTGTTTTTTGTATTTCTGACACAAGTAACTCATTATCCGTCCACAGTAAAAATTTTAGAAAAATCTATCGACTAGAACATTTTCGCGCGAACGTCAAACATTCATCATTTATGGAGACGCCCTGCGTACAAGGAAACACAATCGTCGCTCAAATTAAGCGCGCACCGCACAAACGTACATATCATCCTTCATTCTTCTCCTGTATCCTCTCCATTATTGACTCTATCTCCATTGGCGCGCATGCGCGTGATTACCAAATGAGCACACCTTGGAACAATCTCGTCCCCAGAGCCCGCTTTTCTTCTGGTTGGCAACAAGAACGCGAACTCTGACCACACCCGATTTTTACAGCATGCGCATAGTGCTTTTGTGTGATTTTTGGCCAATCAGGATTGAGGGAGCAAACTCTGTCTCCGCCGAACGACTGGAAGTCCTTAAATCGCGGACTTCCGGAATCGGGTCTGGTCAGATCAGAGCTCGCGATCTTGGTGCTGAGCCCTGTGCTGAGCAAAAGAAAAGCAGGCTCTGGGACTAGATTGACCTTGGAACGCACCAATTCTTTTGGTCAGAACCAAGACCGCGGTCTGCGTTATCGGTGCTTAGGACACGCGCACGATCCATGCTCATCCATCGATGACCTTCTACGTACCCTTGTGTGACTTTGCATCAGTAACAGCATGAAGCAAACTCAGTTTACATTACAACATCGATGTGACTTACTTCGCCTGCCTTTGCGTGACCTTGTTAAGAGGGTCTGTTAAGTCATAGACACGGACTTAACGCTGGGGGACTTCCCCACCCTTTCGATTTCCGCCCCACTCGACGGGACCCTTTCTATTATTAGATGTTGTTGTTATTCTACCTTATTTGAACATAGTGATTTGAAGAAAGCTGCTAGTTCTCATTTCTCGAGATCTTTTTATTTTTTAATTTTTTATTTCAAGTGGCGCCGCGACTTTAACGTAATGTCACGATGGTTGAAGCGGGTAAAATGAACTTCCGTATCGCTGACACGTGACGCAAATGAGACGCTCTCATCCGTTACTAAACACACTGGCGAATCAACTGTCAAGTAATAATTCATTTTCAGACAAATGTTAATGCCAGCTACACACATTTCTCGAGCATTGATCAGTTCAGAAGCCCCCTTCGTAACGTCATGATTTATCACTGATAAAAAATGTCGACAAAGAAGAAACTATCAGATAGGATAGTGGCCATTCAAAAGGAACATGGAAATAACCTCTGCGCTGACTGCAACAAAAACGGTATTTAAAAGTTTGACTAAATTATTCAGCTGTTTTAGAGTGGTTTTACTCGACCTGTGAAACAACATGAAACAATCAGTGCGTAATAGTCAAAACTAAACAAAAGAAAACAATGGAATTGGTGTGTAATCAGGCTGTGTAATACTATCTAAAAGTTTAGTTACTATTTCACAGGTTAAGTAAAACCGCTCTAGTGTCTCACGAGTTTGTATCAAAGTAACTTGTCAACGGCATGATAAATGAATGAAGTCGAGAAAAACCGCAAGAAAAGTTTATATCCGTGTAGACGTTATTCTACCCAGGTAATTTTAGTGAGAAAAGTTCTATTAAATCGAGCTTTCACAATGCTTGGGATCCGTGAAAACATCAGCAGCGGAGGTGTGCGTAGTATTTCACTGATCTTCGATTGGCAGTGATACTTCGGTTCTTTTCAGCTAAGAAGAGTTTTATCTGGTTTCTTCTAACGTAGAACGTAATTAAGAATCTCCATCGATCGACGGAGAATTTGACATGAACGACAATCTTCTGAACCTTGTCATGACAGTACATTGCATAGAAAAATTGCCATGCTGAGCTATATTTTTAGCATGGATGGTTTTCCTTTGCAGACCCCACGTTTGCTTGCCTAAAGAAAGGTTTATTTCTTTGCGAGGACTGCGCTCAAGTCCACACGAGCTTTGGATCGACAGTTTCAAGAATAAAATCTCTTTATTTTGGTAACTGGAATGAAGAAAATTTGCAGGTAACGTAAAAACTAATTAACTACTGTGTAAACACTGACTAAGTACAGACCGCATAGGCATGCAATAAACATAATTTTAAATAAAGTAAATTCACAAATGGAACGGTGGGCAGATAAGCTTGTCGACGCTTAAGGCATCGGGATTTCTCAATTCTTCAGAACGAAACAAAGCTGATAAGCAAAATGAATATTCGAATTAATCAGGGGCCATAATCTGTATTCTGATCTGGGGTAAAAACCCAAAATGCCGATTCGCACCATTGAACATGCTGAGCATTTAAACAAGTCATTTTGTCCTACATACGAGTCACGCAATAGCCCAACAAAAGCTACACATCTCAAATTTGTTTCAAACTCATACATGTCACGTTTGGATGGTACCCAAAAGCTGAAGAAATACGGATTATGAAATACAGTAAATTAACTGTAAACAAAAGGTGTCTTGAAATGGAAAGCAGCGCGTTTCTTCGTTTTACTTTCCACTTCCTTGTTAGTCATGCTCACTTGGTCTTTATTCATTCTAATGGTTCCTGTCAGATGTCATTCAAATCACTTTTTCCGTTTTGAGATTCGTCGACGAATCATGCTACTGAATGGACAATACCTCTAGGCCTCTGGACATTTCAGTATCAGCAAGCAATCAGCATTGATCTTAAGCAATTTTAAATATAGGGAAGGAATTAGCCAGATTAGCCTGCGCAGCTGGCGGGATTAGCGGACACGAGTGACTTTATATCTACCATGCCAGGTTTCATTATTCAACAAATTCGCACGATGCCCATATATGGTCTTTTTGTTATCGCCACATAACAGATTGAAACGGTTGCCAAGATTTGTTCGAAGCCTTGCAAAGCGTGGAAATCCACAGTTTTTCAGCTGTGGGCATCGTCGGCTGAGGGCGCTTTCCGTTTGTCAGAATTGGCCGGTAGACAGGTATATTCGAGAACAGAATTCCGTTGTTAGTCAGATTCGTCCTGTCAATTCAGTCAATATGGTGTATTTGTGGGGAAATCTCGCGGAAAATGCCCATTTCACATTTAAAACCACCGAACCGGCCGGCCAGTTCTGATGGAATGCACCGTACGTATCAGGGGATTTCGCAGATGAAGAACAAACCACAGCTAAGATGGGAACTGGGGAGAGGGGGTTTCATTTAATTTATGGCACGACGAAGTTATTCCGAGCAGCACCTTTCATGTAAAGGGAAGGGACTATGACAACCAAAGTCTCCAGCCAAACCAGTGTTTATGAAATTGTCACTTTACTCTTAGCAAACTGTGACCAACTGAAATTATTGCTCTATTGTTTACGTAGCATAACAGCTTAATACATATATTATTCCTCTTTGGGTAGCCAACAAGCTCAATTGTTATTGTTTACTTAGCATACTAGCTTAACTTTACTGATTTGGAACCAGTTTTATCAATATAAAATGTCTTCTTGCTTGGGTCTTCATCCGGGTTATATCCAAGGCCCAGACCTCTTCTGTTCCTGCTAAAGTTCATAGCAGACTCATACTGCTGCTGCAATGTCTGCGTGAGAGACTCCTCAGTGTCCTTGGTCATACAGCGTCGACTGGACTGCAGGCTCACATTGGCTTCAGGCGTCTGCGTGGAAGGTGTATTCTTGAAGGCACCCAATAGACGGTGAAATTTTTCATTTCTCTCCTCGCTCCCAAACTCTACTCCACCCCACTGGCCAAGCTGCAGCTGAAAAAAAATTAACAAGAATGTTTGTAAGGGTATTTGTTGTATCCACGTGTCGTCACGCAATACTTGTCCCCACTGATCGTTGCGTGACAGCCCAAACAACGGCTGAGAATGAGACTGCGGGATGCGGTGCCAGATAATTTCCAAAAATTTCAGTGTAGGCTCTCCAGCGTGGCATGACAAAACAAGTTCGACTGCTAGGGGACTAAAAGTGCTGTGCGCCGTACAATTGCCACTTGACAAAGGTTTTACTCACTTTTGGCATCTTTCTGACAACGTTCTAATGGCTTTCGTGTGAACTGCCTGGCCAATCAATGTGCCAGAACTGTGCGAGGCAGAGTTGTCAAGTTCCACGTTTGGTCTTTGACAACTGGCGACTCCACCTCGCTTCACGTCAATGAAACAGGTGTTTATAGAAAGATGAGAAAGTAAATTGAAAACTTCGTCAAGTGGTAAGGGTACGACATGCAGCACTGTACATGTAAGCTGCACATAGGCAGGGGAAATGATTTAAAACGGAGAGCAAATCGGGAAGATAAATCGTGACTGGGATGAATATCATGAACTATGACACATGTATAGGGCGATTACACTCGTTATAAAAGACTTACACAGCATTTGCGCGAGAAAGAATATATTAAGGGAAAATTCATGCCACCCTAGAAAAAATGGATCCGGTTCTGACAGCAAATAATCTAGCGGCAGTGAAACATCTGGAGAAAGAAAGGTTTTATGTCAAATCACACTGTGATGCAGTAACCGCAATTACGAATAACCCGCTCTCAACCTCAAAACAATAACAAAACCAATATCTCTCCAGAATCTACCTTTACAAGTCCCATCCACTTTGGTGAAGACAAGTTCACCTTCCCTTACAGTATGTTACTGAATTGCCGTGTTTTAAGAACAAGTGTCTACACAGTTTTGCGATTTCATTACCTGAGATGGAGACCTATTGTCTGATTTCCCATCCTTTTTTTCGTTTCCTTTCTTTTCTTCACCAACAGAGGCGCCATCCTCGTCCAGTTTGCGCTTACTTTTCTTTTTCTTCTTCTCCTTCGCCACTTCTTGTCCATCTACAGGCGACTCTTCTATTTCAACATCCTTCGGCTTTTTACGATCGCGTTTTTCCTTTTTTCCAGGGATTTCAATTTCAATTTTCGCTTCTTCTTCTTCTTCTTCTTCCTTGGTTGCAGCCCGCACTGTTTCTGTGTCATCCTTTGCAGCTTTTTTCAGGTCGCGTTTTGACTTTTTGTCTGTGACTTCTTCTCCTTCGTCGCCAAAACCACTGTCGTCAATTTTCGATTTCTTTTTCCTTTTTCTCTTTGGTCCTCCCTCGTCATCATTTTCCGGTGCGTCATCTCTTCCTATATTTGTGTCTTCGACTGAGCCAATATTCTTCTGTTCTCTCTGTTTTTCGTCTTCGTTTTTGTTTTCCCCGGATTTCATCTCCGCTACGACGCTCTTTGCCTCTTTGCGAGCACGCCTCGCATTTTTCTTAGCGCTTTCACTAACATCTTCAGTTTTGGCCTCTTCTTTCGTTATTTCCTCGATACCTTCGCTGGCAGACTTCTCGCGTTTTGCTTTCTTACGCTCCCGCTTGCTGGTCTTCTCTTGAAGTTTACTTTCTTCATCAGCTTCTACAGGTTCTTCCGTTTCACGACACTCCGCCGCCTTCGACGCCTTCTTTTTTCGTTTTTCTTTCTTTCCATCTGTGTCACCAGCCTTCTCAATAGCGAACGATTTCTCCTCGTCGTCCGCCTTCGATTCTTCATCATCGAGTTTCGACTTTTTGTCAGGGCACTCATTCTCCTCTTTGATCTTCATTTCGGACTTCCCACGTTTCTTAGCTTTTGATTTCTGCTTCACATCATTTCCCATCTCTCGTTTCGCCGTCCCGTCATCTCCGTCATTATCCTCGGTTTTACACTCTCTTTTTTCGCCCTCTGTAATCGTTTCTTTTTCTTTTCTACTTGAATCTTTCCTTTTCTTTCCATCGCGTTTCTCGCGAGCATCGGCGTTTGATTCTTCTACCACATCACTCTCCGCTTCCTCTTTTAATCTGCTTTCAACCTCGCTGCTATCGCCAGTCGGTTCTTTCTCACCTCCTTTCTTGTCAGATGCGTTTTCTTCCACAGATGACTGTAACACCTCGCCACGTTTAGCTTTTTTGCGATCACGTTTTGACTTCTTCTCAAGGATTTCAACCTCCGTTTTCGTCTCGGACGTTTCCAGATTCCGTTGTTTTTCGTCCGACTTCGATTTCTTTTCTTTTCCTCCATCACCGTCATTACCTTTCTCAGTGTCATTAACTTCTAACGATTCCTCTACTTCCACGGTCTTATCCTTTTTTCTCTTTTTCTTTTCTTTTCCAGCTTTCACTTCGTTTTCATTTTTATCATCCTTCGCAGTTTTCTCTTCAATTTCAATCTCTAGATCCTTTTTTGCCTTTCTTCTTTTCTTTCCATTTCTTTCTCTACCAATCTCACTTACAGGTTCTTGCTCCTCATTGTTTTTGCTTTCCTCTCTTTTACTTCGTTTAGTCTTCTTGCCCTTTGGTGCAATTTCCTCTTCGTTTTGCACGGCCACTGTACTTTCAGACTCTTCTTTCGATTTCTTCTTCTTTTTCTTGTCTTTTTTCTCATTTCTTTCTCCATTCCCTTCAATCTCCATATCCTTTGCGACAGCTGCACTGCCTATCTTACTCATATCTCTTCACTCCTGTGATTAAAAAGAAATACATAGTTAAATTGCATCACTTAGCGAGGACATGGGCTACTGGCAAGAATTTGTTATTGATAGATTTATTTTAATAACTAACTAACTGACTGATTGATTGATTGATTGATTGATTGATTGATTGATTGATCGATCGATCGATCGATTTATCTATCATTTGATTGATGACTAACTGACTGATCGATCGATCAAGTTTACATTAAAATGTAATAATATAGCTCTAATTTCTGAGGTACAATGATCAACTGCCCCACTGACAGATCATACTGGTAGATCATACTCTGTAGCATGGAGTGACAAGCTGACAGCAGAAACAGAGAAGCCCGGGGAGGGGGGAGAGGGGAGGGGAGGGTGAAGTAGGTGTCAAACTAAGGTGAAGATAAATTACTAGAAAAATGTTCTTGACAACTGACAATGGCTGTGACCAGGAGTGACCAATCAATCAAAATTTATGAACTGAATTCACTCCATCAATCCTTGTTAGTTTATTCAATATCAGTGGGCATTGGCCCATCAATGACCAGTTGATAGTCACATGTGAAAGGGTCATAATTAAATAAAGAGCCAAGGATTGTCATTGATATTTGGCAACAGATTGTATTTTGGATTTGAACGTACGTCTGTTAACAACCGCGTCGCAAAATGGGGGTTGGGTGCCTGCGATATCCAGGAGCTTCCACTATTGGCAGTCAGCTCCTAGATGGAGACTGCTCTTATGGCTGGCAAATCCTGGAAACGCTGAGCCATGAGCCCCCACACAGAAGGGAGGACAGGCACCTGTCACACTGAGTAAACAGTGAAAAAGAGGGAGGGAAATTGGGGGAAAAGCCTTGAGGCTGATTTCCCATGCAAAGCACTGCAAATGCTAAACAGTCCAGTCCAGAGCACATGAATCCTGGTGCATGTGCACGTCGGAACACCACTGTCTATGAGGAGACGCTGGTGCGGTAACAAAAGGAGGGGAAGCTGGTTGTTAACTCCGTTAAATTGCATTTAACTGCATAGTAAGCCCCCCACTCTATTAAATGGCAGATCATGCCAATTTATAAACAAGAAAACAAGGAAACTTTACACATTTAACCCATTAACTCCTGGAATTTTTCAGGAAAAAACCCCACATTTTTAATACATTTTTGACATCTTCTGGTCAGTTATGAGCTAAATTAGTTCCAAACTAGCATTGCATTTTGTGACGTTTTTGCAGGCATACACACATATCAAAGTTTTGTGTTTTTTAAAAAAGTACCCCCCCCCCCCCTCTGTTAATTTTCTTAATATCCGCACATTTTTCCATCCGCCATACGTCGTCCACCATCCGCTGCCATCCGTTCTGCATTTTATAGAGACACAGCTTCCAGACTATATGAATATCATCCCCTTAACTTCCAGCTTGAGATGGAGAACACCGTTTAACTCTCAAGTCTGAGATGGAGTAGCAAATTTGAGCTTTGTGTGGTCAAAGATAGAGTAAGGGTTCCTAGACCGTAGCATCCTCGGAGACCCAGGAGCAACTAGTAGGGGTGAGGGTATAGTCGGGTTGACTGTATTTTCAGGCGAAAGTTTACAACAAGCTCGAAACAACCCCTGGGCCCTTTCTCATACCCAACCAGTTCCAGAAGGGCTTGAATTCCTGGCACAACCCCCCTCCCCTTGACTTGACTGTTTGACACAACATTTGCTTGACACTAGGCTGGATTAATTTTTCTACCACTTTACACACAAAAGTGCATGAAGTTAAGACATAAAGTAAAAGTTTACCAGTAGAGATGGTGGAATATCGAGAACCTGGGCAAGCAAAACTGAAATAAATGCTAGACAAAAAAATTAATCTGAAAGCAAGGATCAGAAAATTGAAAATTGCACGCTTTGATATCAATCGCAGATCGATAAACAAGCCACTAGTAACCTCTGATCGGCCCCAGCGAAAAACCATGGTGGCTCTTGAAATAAGCCTTCTTTCTGACATCCGAATATTTCCATGGCTTTTCCGGCTCTCTGATGTAAGCTTATCTGTTTGTATGTTGATTATAGTTTCCCTTGTTAAACACACCAACTAACTTTGGTGAACAAACATGGCCGATACAACATCTGCCATGTAGGAATTAACACACAAAAGGGAGACCAAAGTTACTCAGTTTGCCGATCAGGAAGAATAATACAGTTTGCGATTTCCTAGACTTTCTTGAATTTTCTTCTGAAACTCTCGACAAGAACCTTCTATTCCTGCACGGCCACGGGAAAACCATGGAAAACCAATTTGTGTAAGAAGACATCAGAGTCCCCATCAGAGTCCCATCAGAGTGACGCATGATTAGCTGATTTTATTTTCCGTGAAACGTGAATTTAATAAATTTATTCTTCGTGGCCTGTGACCAGAAGGTTTTGCGTGACACGTTAAGAGCTTGAATTAATAACCGATATTCGTGATTTCACCACTTTATTGACTTTATTTTGCGCGATTTTGAGACGCGAGACCTCAGATGTGATCTCCGTATAATTATTGTAACGTCAAACACTCTTTGTAGAGTAAGAACAGGATAAAAGAGTGTGTTTCTTTCTTATCTTCGTAATTTCTTAATCAATTTTGATTTCTTCAAACACTATTTGTAGGGTAAGAACAGGATAAAAGAGTACCGGTACTTGTTTTCGTGATTCAGGAAAATGAAATTTCAATATCCGTGATCCGTGATTCGTTATTTTTTTCGTCCGTGAATCGTGCCAGAGACCCCCCCTGTACGACCCTCTTGATTGGCCAGAAAAATATTTTTCTGGCCAATCAGAAGGCAGGAATTCAAGCCCTTCTGGAACTTGTTCGGTAAGAGAAAGGGCCCAGGGTCTCTTCCAAGCTTGTTGTAAACTTTTGCTTGGTAACACAGTCGACCCGACTATACCCTCGCCCCGACTATCTACCCCTGGGTGTCCGAGGATGAGACCGTAGCGGGGCTCTCACCTCCCAACCCAACACCAAAACCCAGCCCCTAACCAACCAGCGGCCAAGCTCTACTATCCTTCTCTTTGCAGTTGATAAAAACAAAGAATGCTGCATTCAAATTATTCGAGCTAACATCGATAAAAATGTTTAGCAATCAATGTTAGGAGGAAAGTTTATCTCTCAAGCATCAAAATACGAAATGAAAGTATGCGACACCTGGGTACACGTGCGAATCGAAGCGAACGTGAAAACTGAAATGCGAGTTGTACAACGCTTCTCAGCATTGAAGAAAAAACTTTCAGGCCAGAAATGAAAGATGGCGAAACCCTATAAAAGAGCATTTACTCTCATTATTGTTACAAGAAAACCACCTACCTCCGTATCAAATGAGACAAGTCTCCGTCAGGTATTCTTCGCTTGTAACTTCCCTGTTTTTGGAAACGCATTTGTGCGGGGAATGGGGACGAATACGTGAGGAAGTGACCTTCGCGGGACTTTACCCTCCCCTACTAAGTATGCAATGTGCTGTTCGCAATCAAGATGACGGAAAAGAACCGAGCGGCTATATTGGAGCTGATGAAACAGCCTACGAATAATACATGTGCAGATTGCGGAGCTCCCAGTAAGAGCTTGAAATTTAGTTTTTCATCATGGTCTACATATCGGTGCTTTGTGATTTGAATTTTCAATTGATTTTGTTCGCGACTTCCTGTGCTGTAGATCCTGAATGGGCCTCGGCGTCGAAGGGGATTTTCATTTGTATCACATGCAGTGGAATCCACAGGAATTTAGGAGCACAAGTGTCTGTAGTCAAGTCTCTCAGGCTTGATACGTGGACCGATGAAAAACTGAAGGTAAAATGGTAAATCGACGGCTTTCAGAGCGTTAAAGTAGCGTTTAATTCCTGATGTATTTGAGCATTATACATGGCGTCTCAATATCATGAATGAAGTGCAGAAATCGATGTTAGTTACTGGTAATAGATAAAAACCACTGTTTTCAAGCACTGAAGTTAAAAAGAAAACGCAATATGTTTGATATGAGCACTTGTTGCCGTGTATACCCACAGCTCAACAATATGTCAATTTGCAATCATCACAAACATGAGCTTACAATAATGTAATCATCTTCACATGCATGCCTGCCCAAGTTTAGCAGTAAAGCTTTTCACTGTACGCTTTATTTTTTGTGTTCTGATTACAGTACTTTATTTACCTGGCTAGAAAAATGGGTTATTTGAACCATTTTTTTAAACAATATCTTTATTTATTTCCTTATACGATCATGGCTGGAATTTTTGTGCATGCATTAATTATCTCAGCTACCTTGACTGACTGTTAATTATTTCATTGACTTAAGTTCTTTACGCGAATTATTTGCCCATGCATGCTTCGTATTGGGCATTTAGCATATAAAATAATGAACAAAGTATGCCAATTAAGGTAGTGCAGATGTTCATGAAAAGGAAACAGATTCAATAATTTTAAGTTGTTAATTTAAGCAGAGATACAGTATATTTGACCTGGCTTAACACAAATATGGCGAAAATTTAAACAATGAATTATTTTCAAGCAAGAAACTGTGCCTATGAAGAATTTTTAAGGTAAATCTGCAACCAAGCTCAGTAAAAGTGTACAATGCAATTTTCATGTCAAACTTGTAAGATCATGTCGTTTAAATTTTATCAGGAATTTGATTGCAATCTGCCTCCAAAGCATTCCTACCTTAACAACTCAAGAAGGTGTTTCCTCATTAAGTAAAAGTAGTTTGACTTTCTTGTTACGTTTACAAGTACTATAATTTCAGATTTACGACAACACCCACACATTTTTTCTGACTCATGAAATGGAATGTGGGAGGCACATCGGCCTAATGGTTAGCGTGCTGGACTTCAGATTGAGTGGTCTAAGTTCGAGTCCTAGCCAGGGTCACTGTGCTGTGTTCTTGGGCTAAGACACTTTACTCTTATAGTGCCTCTCTCTCTTGGCTGGGGGGTGGGGGTGGGGGTGGGGTACTGTATATTTTTGGGTGAGGGTTGCTGCTGGGAATCTGAAACCCTTGCCCTATGCCAGACCATGTTCAGCAGATTTTGCAACCCTGTACTAGACTAGACAGCAAAAATTCTATCCTATCCCAGACATGTTATTTTTAGAACTGTAACACTATTTTTGTTTAATAATGGAAAACCACCTGACAACAACGTTTCCGCGTTGATCTTTTTACGTTTAGGAAAGCTTCTTTCTCTTCTGAGTTTCTAATTCTTTAACTCTTCATACCACAGATCAATTTCCCAGCAAATGATGCCCTACTCTAGACCAAAACTCTCTGATTTCTATACCGTATCCCAGACAGAACTGCTTGAAAACCATACCCTTCACAGCGGCACATACCTACATAGCCCATATATGGAAGTGCCCTCCCCCCACCGGCTCTCTCCATTTTATCAGGTGTATACATGGGTACCAGTGAAATAATGCTGGGGGTAACCTTGTGATGGACGACACTATTAGTGATGATGATGATAATATATCATAACATATTTAATCAGGGTAAACCCCTCAGCAAAAGTTGTTATAAATGGGTGCCCTAGACAGCTAAAACAAGCAACAAGTTGCTTAAAGCTACAGAAACCAGGATAAGCACTCTCTCACTCTGCTCACAAATGTCACATGATACTTAAAAAGAAAAATAAGGTATGAAACTAATTGAATTACCCAAGAATTTCTTCACCTTACCAAAGAAATCAAGACTCCAAGAAGACATGATATGTGAAAAAATTTGAGACACTCAGAGCTGTGAATTCGGCTAAACTTCTGAGAGATGTGTATCTTTTGAAGGACTATGTAGAATGTGTATTGTAGGTGAATGGCATTAGCGCACAGACCTAATAAAGTGGAAGAGATATGTGAGACATGGCAGCTTAATGGCTAACATACTAGACTCCAAGCCCTAGCTAGGGTCACTGCATTGTGTTCTTGAGCAAGGTGCTTTACTGACTCACAGTGCCTTTCTCAACCCAGGTATACAGCAGTCATGTATAATAAAATGGGCACTGGAAAACTTAATGGTGGAGGTAACCCTGCAATAATAATATTGATGGACTGACATCTGTCCAGGGGGGAGTAGAAATATTCCTAGTCACTTAATGCTATGGAAAGTGCAATGAGCTTAGGCCTGATCACCCTTTAGGCCTGAACCCAGACTTTTTTATGTAAATTGTGGAAGGTATAAACACATTTTCATGGATGAAACATAGAGCTTTGTAATGTTATTTATTATAAATACCTGGTGCAGACCTCTTTGTAAATTAGACAACTCTCTAAGACAACAGTGCACGTAGGAGGCACGGTGGACTAATGGTTAGTGCAATATAGACTCCGGATCGGGTGGTCCGGGTTCAAGCCCTGGCCAGGGCACTGTGTTGTGTTCTTGGGCAAGACACTTAACTCTCATAGTGCCTCTCTCCACCTAGGTGTATAAATGTTTACCAGCTAAGTTACTGCTAGGGTAACCCTACGATGGACTAACATCCCATCCAGGGGAGAGTAGAAATACTCTTAGTTGCTTCATGCTACGGAAACCAGGATAAGCTCCTGCCTGGTGGGCCACTTGGCTCACATGCAGACTTTACCTTTTACCTAAGACAACAGACACCTCAATAAAGTACATACCAGTACTCCTCCTAAAGCAGACACCCATCTAAAGCAAAACACCAATCTAATAAAAATGGATAGTTTTCTAAGCAGACAGCCAACTATTAAAAGGAGATGTCTTTCAAAAAACACACAAAATCTCTAAATCAGAAAATTTGTAAAGCTGAGAGTGACAAAGTTAATTTAATTATGATTTATATTATTTTGATTTGTTTTTCCAGTTTATGGAAGATCATGGTAATGACAAGGGAAATGCTGTATGGGCCAACAAAGTTCCAATTTGTTATCGACGACCAAAACCTACAGATGTACAGTAAGCAACTACTTATACAGTCATTCCTTCATGAGGAAACAATTTTTTTTGTTGTTTTGCTGTTTTGATGTGGCCAAGTTAGCAGAGATTTTTAAAAGCAGCTATGGCCAAGTGTTTGTGAGCCCTCGGAGTGTAACCAGAGATGAACACCAGATTAAGGAAACCTACTGATTCCTTAGCTAAATAGCATTAAAACACACTTGCTGATATTTCTTATAATGTGAACTGCAAATGAAGTGTTTATGGATGGCATGTTATTCTCCCACTTGAACAATTACATAAATACTGAATAACTTATTCCTAAATTACAGGCTAATAATTTTATGTTCCTTCCATTTGTCCGTCCGTCCGTCCGTCCGTCCGTCCGTCCGTCCGTCCTTCCTTCCTTCCTTCCTTCCTTCCTTCCTTCCTTCCTTCCTTCCTTCCTTCCTTCCTTCCTTCCTTCCTTCCTTCCTTCCTTCCTTCCTTCCTTCCTTCCTTCCTTCCTTCCTTCCTTCCTTCCTTCCTTCCTTCCTTCCTTCCTTCCTTCCTTCCTTCCTTCCTTCCTTCCTTCCTTCCTTCCTTCCTTCCTTCCTTTGTCTTGCTTGCTTCCTCCATGTCTGCCTGCCTGCCATCTTTCCCTCCTTCCGTCTCTCCTTCCATTGGTCTATCCATCAGTCCTTTCTGCTATTGGTCATTCAATCAATCAATCAATTTGTTTTTGTTTTTTTATTCAAAATGTAGCGTGCTCAGGGAACAATGGATAAGAGCAAAATATGAAAGAAAGGAGTTTATCGATGGTGCACCAGAACCAAAATATTTAACAGGTAGGATAAAATACTCGCTTTATTAATCCACCCATCAGTCCATCTGTCCATCCATCAGCCAGCCAGCCAGCCAGTCAGTCAGTCAGTCAGTCAGTCAGTCAGTCAGTCAGTCAGTCAGTCAGTCAGTCAGTCAGTCAGTCAGTCAGTCAATAAGAGGATGACAACTTATACAGTCTCTGACAAATCTGTGGCCATCAAATGTCAGATCACACTGGAATTAACTTGGTTTTTGCAGATGAAGGAAATTACAAAACCTGTGGGAGAACCCTTCTTAGTAAGATCCCTTAAGGTCCCCCTCTCAGTTTCTGTTTAAAAGAGCCCCATATCTAATTAACCCTCGGCTGAACTTGCCAAAAGAAGTATGTACAGAGAACTTAATAGTTTGCAAAATAATGTTTTATATTTAAAGAATTTTAATTACAGGTAAACAGTGCTTTCAATAAGCACCGACGGCCAACGAAAAGTGTCGGCTACTTTGCTCGGCAAAGTCGGCTACTTTTTCCCCTAAATTGAAGAAACTAGAGAAAGATCCTTTCAAACCTTGTTGATGCAGTCGGCTACTCTATTCGAGCTAGCTGCCTACTTCAAATTTTATTGAAACCCCTGGGTAAATGTTTACTTGGAAATATTACAATCAATTTTTTTAGGTTCATTGAGAGGATATTTGAGAAAAAAAGGAAAAGAGGATAGCAGTTGGAATCTGCGACTTTTTGTTCTGTCTGCAGCAGAAAATTCTCTTGCTTACTTCATTAAAGACCAGGTGTGTGACATCTTAAAGTGCAAATCAGAAAAGTACAAACACTTATAAAATGGAATTTTTTGTGTTGCAATAGAGAACCAATTATTAAATGTAATTAAGGGTAATGGTGTCAGTATGAAGCTAATCTCCAGTATTTTATGCGTGAATTGTGCAACCTTGAGGAATGATGAACTTTGTTATGTGTGCATAAACCTGTTATTTGACACAAACTACTTTGCTTAATAAATTATAACAATAAAGTTGCATTGATGTTCACAGCGTAAATATATTTTTGGCCCAGGCAAAAAACACATGTTCAAGGGCATATTAAATTATATTTTAGCCTCCTGAATTTTCCATTTTAGTACACAAAATACACCATAGTGCCTGAGGAAATGATTATTAAATAACTTTTTTTTAAAATAATTTGTACCCTTATAGCTTATAGAAAAGAAAAGGAGCAAAAATGCAGAGTGTATATTTATTGTTTATAAGTCCATGAAACGACATCATTGTGTTGCATTGACTTTGTAATCCATAGCTAAGGTCAATTGGGGAAGTCTAAAATAATGGTGACCATGTTAGTTCAAGTTTCTTCAAGTATTTCAAACACTTACCTCTCCAAATGGAGTGCTCATTGTAAATTCAAGTGTATATTCAGTTTCAATTTTTGTTGAAGGTGATATGCCTATGTCATGTTTCAATTTTCTCCTTGGTTCAAATTTTATTTTCCTTGGTTTTAAACTTGCTATCACATATTGCCATACCCAAAAGCAAAGGAAAATAAAATTTGAACCAAGGATAAAATTAAACCATGACACATACACTGTATTCTAAATTATCTCAACTCTCCAGTATCTGCATATACTGTTTACCTGAGTCCCAAGGAGTCAAGATAATAACGAGGTTCAACTGTATAAATCACTCACTCACACTCACTCAGGACCCAAAGTGGCACATGGGCATCTGTAAGTGTCCTCCACTGCTGCCGATCCCCTGCCTGTCATCTAGCTGTTTCATTGGTGAGGCCACACTCCTTCCGCTCACTCACCAGATGGAAGAGGCATAGAAGAGGCAGCCTCTTCTATGCCTCCCTTGGGGCGTCCATCACAGTGCAACTCTTCGCAGTGAGTCTGTTTCCATCTGTAGGTCTGTCATGTCCCAGCCATCTCCACCTACTCTTTCTTACAACAACAGAAAGTGGTTCCAGATTACAGGATGTCAGCAGGTCTTTGTTGCTGTTCCTGTTCGCGCAGAAGATACGCTTGATGCATCAGAGACATCTAGTTTGGAAGACATCAAGTTTCATGGAAATTTCCCTGGTCACCTTCCAGCATTCACTTCTAGCACATTGCTCTTGAAAATTCTGGTCTTGGTTTGCAAATTAAGCTTAGTTGACTTCCACACTGAATTAAGAATCCCAAATTATGCACCCTGTAATATTATTATAGTAATAATATTGTGATGTATTATCATGTAGTTTGTTTACATTTTAGTCTTTTTGTGTTTCATTTTCTAGGATAGAGAACCAAAATCTACATTTAATATCACAGAAATCAATGTTACTTTTGCTGAGGAAAGAACAAACAAAGAAAACAGTTTACAGATAACTTATATAAGGAAAGGTCTGACAAGAAACTACTTTGTCTATTCTGACTCTGGACAGGTTAGTTTTCTGTAGTTTTTAGTAAATATTACACCACCTTTGCTTGGTAAAGGTACTTTCTTCGTAAAAAATCATAGTTGAAGGTGATTGGACAGTAGAGACTAGACTAAGTAACGTAAAATTCCGGTTATAAGCCCCCTGCCCCCCCCCCCCCACTTATAAGCCACCCCCCCCCCCCCTCGGTTATAGGCCCATCTAACTGGAAACAAAAAAATACATCCAGTTATAAGCCCCCCCAGATATAAGCCCCCCTCTGCTGGATGATAGTACTGAACAGGGATAAATGTTACTTTATTTTGACTTTTTAACTTAAAAAAAGTATTTCGAGCAACACTACCATGGCTTTTTTCGAAACATTTTTTTTCTTCCGCTTATTAGCCCTCTCGGATATAAGCCCCTCCGCTTATAAGCCCACCCAAAACCCCTTACGAAGTTGTATAAGCCCAGGGCTTATAACCGGAATTTTACGGTATAATCAGAAACTCATAAGAGTTGAGTTCACAGCATTTGAATGTTCAGTTTTGCCAAGTACCGGTACCATATTTGCAATATTGATTGGTTAATTTGTTATTGTGATTTTCCAAATATGGTACTTAGTGGAAATGAATGTGCAAACGCTTTGTACAATACAAATCATAGGGAGTTACACATTTCAACCCTTAAGGGTTTCTGGTACAATCCATTGGTTCTCCAGGTTAGGGGTGCAGGGCTAATGTGCCATGCCCCAGGCCTTCTGGTGCAGAGATAATTAGGTACTAATTAGTTTTCAAGAATGAGGAGAGGTGGAAATGGGGTGGGTTTTTTTTTAAGAAATAAAACACATTCACGAGTTCGTTGTTGAGTTGTATGACTGTATATAAGCATGTGGAAACACTGTTCTGAAGAGAGAAGTGCAGAGAAAAGCACAAGGCACGGCTGAGTGCTTCTTGCATTGCACAGTTCTCAAGTGTTGTTAATAATTTCCAACTCAACAACGCACAAGGAGCAAACTTGTGACATGAGCTACAATCTTGGACAGAACAAAAAGAGAAATTGCCCCCCCCGCCCCCCCGAATCGTGATGAATCCCCGCAAGAACCAAAACGCACCCATTTTCCCATCATTGAAATGGGGGGGGGGGGGGGGGGGGTCTTAATTTTTTATTTGAATTGTCCAAGATTGTAGCTGCTTGCATTATAACTTGATAAAGCACATGCAGATGCAAGCTGTGTGCTTTATGGAGCTACAATGAGCTTCAAACATTATACAAGTTATGATAAGTTGCCAAATGTATCTTGGAGGCTCAGGGTTTTATTACTTACATTTTTGAAATGTTTTCCAAAATGTTTTCAAGGATCATCCTAGGGTGCAATGGAAGTTGACTAATTCCTACGTAACAGGCAATCAACCATTTTAAATTTCGCAGGAGATTATCGAATGGTACATGGCCATCAGAAAAGCAAAGCTTGATTTACTAGGATACAATGTACCAGACGTTAGCCCAGAAAAGGTAAAGATGATTGAGTGGATGTCACATGGCTGAGTTGTTAGAGCACTGAATTTAAAATCTACAGTTAAACCCCTAGACTGCTAATGAGCACCTCAAAAACAATGAAATAAACATTTTGAACTGCACTCTACTCAAAAATTATCTAAAAAGCCAAAAAAGGTTAAAGAAACAATGATGTCAAATTTTACAACCTTGTTCCCAGGGTCTCTCGCTCCACCAGAAGGAGAGAGACCCTGGCAACGAGGTTGCAAATTGGAAGGGTGGGAGGCTCAAACCAAAATCAAACCTTCTGTCGGGGGTTGGGGGGGGGGGGGGGGGTATGGCATTTTCTGTATCAGCAGATAATGACATTGATAAAGATTTGTTGTTGTTGTTGTTGTTGCTTTTCTGTGAACACAGTTATCTTTTATATTATCTATTATTATTGTAAAAGTGTTTTCTTTTGTTAACTTCTGTTTAGCTGGATGGAGTGCTTACAAGAGACTTCACTTTTGAAGGATTTCTTGAAAAGCTGGGACCAAGGGTGAGCATAAAGTGAATAATAAATGAATGTTATTGGTTTCAAATCTTTGTAAATTATAAGTAAAAAATATTCTTGGATTTTGCTTTTGCAAAGTGCTGTAAGCAATTTATAGAACATTATTATTGTTATTATTATTATTCTTATTATAATTATAATTATTATTATTATTATTATTATTATTATTATTATTATTATTATTATTATTATTATTATTATTATCAGTTAGTCCGCTGTAAATTTGATCACTTTGGGGTACTTTCAGGCTCATCAATTAGGCATAAACAGATACGTTTTCTAGGCTGATTTCCAGCTTCAAGCTTATCGAATTTATAAACGTCGGGAAACAAACAATGCACATGCTATGCTTAGTGCTGACCAAAAGAATGCAGTCTCAGAAGATAGGCAAAGCATGGCCAGGCCACTTGCAGTATCCAAAGCATTGATATCTTACTCAAGTATCAATGTTAGTATAGATGGAATCCAATATTAAACACTTAATGGCTGGTCCCTCGGGAAACAGTTCATTTTGTTTCCCGAGAATCTCAATGTTTCCCGAGGCGGAGCCAAGGGAAACATTGAGATTCTCGGGAAACAAAATTAACTTTTTCCCGAGGGACCAATCATTAAGTGATTTGTTATATAGCCAACGAAGACATATAGACAACACAGACGAAGTCAACATTCACGGGTAACAGTGCACTGTTACCCTCTGACGTCATAGATTTTGCAATGTTGCCCGCTCAGAGATTTTTGGCGGGAAACAGTTTCATTGTTTGATGTCATGTGACCTCGAAGTAACCAATGAGAGTGTGCGCTGTTGGGGAAAAAATTCCAGCTATATAACAAGTAGTGTTGACCCATCTGTATTGCTCACCATTCTCTGAATAGTCACATTTATGCTGTCCATATTCTTCCCTAAGGATGAGCCATGGCAGAAAAGGTGGTTTACACTTGATGGCAGAAGACTTCTTTATTTCAAAGAACCACTGGTGAGTGGTTGATCGAGTGCAACTTGCTATTAGTTTATCCAGGGGTTGCCATGAGAAACAACACATGGCAAATATGATTTTTCGAAATCGGCTTTCTCTTTAAGGTATTTTTTAGCCACACTGAAATTTACAATAATTTTCCAAACACGAAGCCATTTCACAATGAAAGTAAAACTACAAAAAGGTCTTATGAGAGGAAAAACAGATACTTCATGTACGTGCAACAAGACAAGCTTGTAGATCCCCTAAATTGACCAATATGCAAAATTCCGATGAATACCCACACCATCATACAGTGTAATTGCGTAACGCTTGTAATGCTTCCATCCAACAACGTTGGCTGAAATGTATGTAACTATGCTCACCTGATAACTTTCCAGTGGTTCAGACTTAGTGAGACTTGTTTATTTGTTGTTAATTTTTAGAACCCCTTTGCAAAAGGCGAGTTAATTATTGGTTCCCATACTGAAGGCTTCGCTCTCCAAGAAGGAGTCAAATCCAAAAAATATGAAGATGAGGACTATTGCTTTACCTTGGCAACGCCTGGGCCACCGGCACGGGACTTTGTTTTGAAGGCAAACACTGAAAATGAAAGGCGCATGTGGATGGACTGTTTGGCTAAAGTCATTGCACAACCAATGACGGATGAAGACAAAGAAGGTTCGAGTTTGTTTCCTGTATCTGTACAGGAAGTTATGTAGTACCCAGCTGAAGTCACTGTTTTTCTATGCTGCACTCCTATTACAAATCAGTGGCGGATCCAGACCTTCAACTGGGGGGGGGGGGGGGGGAGCTGCACTTTTGAAGGCTTGACTATGAATGTTGAATTCTGCAAAGATAATTCCGGCAGACCAAAGAAAATGCGCTATTTCTGAAAAAATAAGGCGGGGGTGGGGCAGGCCTCCCAGGCCCCTCCCGTGGATCCGCCACTGCAAGTAGCTTAAAATCAGAAAATCAAAAAGTACTAGCAAAAGGCAAAAAAAAGGCAAAGTGCCTCTCCCAACGAGGTCTGTGTATAAATAAATGCCTTCAAATGTTTGGTGGGCTTGTATCCCATCCTGTGACACCAAATTAACTGTTACAACACATTCAATGACCATGGCGAGTTTTCCAACCTGGACTGATCCATCCAGAGCCCAATGCCTGGCCCACCACTTCTGCAAAAGAAGGGTACATTAATCACAGCTACTTTCCATTTCAGAAATGAAGGTGACACGTGAAGCGATGAAAAAGATGAAGAAGCAGAAGAGCTTCAGAGGTTTCATTGGTCGTAAAGCATCATTTTCCAGAGACGAGGACTCGCCGTAAAGCAAGAGGCTGCACAATACTAGGGACCTACAGATTTTAATGCGACAACAAACTTTGTTCTCGCATTAAACTTTGTTCTCGCATCTGTAGTCACTCGTTTGAAACGAGTGACTTTCTTCTTTCAAACCAATCACGTGACCAGTACAAGTGGAAATGCCAGGAACAAGATTGGCGTGACATGTTATGATCTCTGAGCATGGGCTCTATGCTACTAAAGGTCATTGACCTCCTCAGACTTTGATCCGGAGGTCCCTACTTATTTGCAGTGTAATGTTGTTCACTTTTGGCCGGTTCCAAAAATTACCCAACACATATATTAACTGAATGGAAATAGTTTCAAATAGAGCGGTTTTCTAATGATTGACATCATTAGTTACCACATCTGGCCAACCAGTACCTGAATCAAAGACTCGCAACTGGTATCAAGCGCGGGAAAACATGCAACCGGTGCAAAGTCTGGGAAAACGTGCATAGCAAACTGCAAGATGTACAGACACAATTTGCATTTGACAGTTATTCGAAAACCGCCCAAGCCTGTCAGAATGTTCAAAATCATGTCTTCGTGTTGTCAAGCTAAGCTGTGCTTAGTAAAATTGACTTAAAATTAGGACTTTAGAGTTACTCCAAAGAAGGATATACCAGAGCTGTTCATGACCTCTCTCAGTACAAGGCCTCTATTCAGACTGTTAATTCCACATGAATAACTACTTTTTCTCTCTTCTATTAGGACTGGCTATCGCTTCAGAACGATTCACGTTATTTGTCAAGAAAACTGTAAATAGGTCTGGATTTCCTGTGTTCTTTTTGATTGGCCAGAGTGATTACCTGTACTTTGGTTTTGTTTTGCGACACTAAATTGAAAATCGCTCCATCTCGGCAGATTAGGCATCTAAGGTTATTTACACTCCCTTTTTGGGACTGAAAAAATTGTTCGTCCTAAGCCAAAATTGATTTTATATTAGGGATCGTTTATATATAGTTAACACAATTCCAGTCAATGTCTTTAGAATGACATAATTGCAGTGTAGATATGAATACGGTTTTGTGATCAAAGTTGCAGTGAAAGCTTGGCCTTCAACAAGAATATAATTTTACTATCACTGTTGTCTGGATAAGTCTAATAATCAGCTCAATATGCGAAATTGAAATTGAATTTTAATTTGAAGGATCGATAGTTAAAGTATTACGTCTTTTTTATTATTATTAGAATATTACATTACAGCAAATATCTAATATCGATAGTTTATTTTCTAGCAAGGCCGTATAAGCAGTTATGAACAAAAATGAAAGTAAAATTATAGTGCAATTTGTGGTATTCAAAGTTATTAAATGGATATTCGATGGCTGTATTTTTTATGGTGCAGTGGTTGTATGGCAGTGGTTGTATTTCTCATGAACTTGGTTCATTATAATAAAACTTGAAGACTTGTAATGTGGATGTTATAGTTCGTAAGTGGTTAAATGCCCATTTGTCAAATGAAATCGCTGATGTGAAGTTTAAAGATAGCAAGTGATCAAAACTACGCCCTCTAAACATTTTTCACGCTGCTTTCAAAGATGGTGGTTGGTCGGGCTGCCATCTTGGAAAGTAACGCACAAACGTTCCCAAGAAACGAGTTTAGAATGATCACTGAAGAAAGACTTGCACAACTTGAAATAACGATTTGCTTATGAAAAGTATCACGTGGACTTAAAGCTACTGCAGTTAACATCGGGATCGCTTAGAAACTTTTGTCTCTTGCCAACCTCGTTCCCAGGGTCTCTCTCTCCCCGCCCCCCCTCTCGCTCTGGGGGGGGGGGGGGGGGGGGGGGGGGGGGGGGGAGTGAGAGACCCTGGCAACGAGGTTGGTCTCTTGCTGCCACTGCGAGCAAGGAAATAGTTCCACAAGTCTGGAGATACGCACTGAGCACGACATAGCGTGAGACAGGTCTGTAGTAACAAAATATTTCACACAACACTGTCAGCGGAGGATAGGTATATAAAGCTTCTGTATTCTGTTCTAGTGCTCTGTTCTGGGCCAAGCGCTCTCACAAATGACGGGAACACCATTCTGAAACACGCGGACCTAGAACTGATTCAAAAGGAAGAATACTACCCAAACACAAAATCAGCGTAAAGCCCTGGCCAAACGAGGATGAGAGTTTTCGTCAACTCTCATCGACTATCATCAACTCGGGCCAAACGAGAACGAGAGTCGTCGAAAGTCCGTCATGAGTGACTACAAATGAGAGAAAACTCTCATCGACTCTTATTTAAGCACGTTCAAAGTTGAAGAAATCGCACGAGAGTCGATGGGAGTGCATGAGAGTTCAGGCCAAACGAGAGCGAGAGTTTGAACTCTCATCCTCGTTTGGCCCGGACTTAACTAGTGCTGGTTTGTCTCCCCGCTTATAAGCCCTCCTGGTTATAGATCCATCTGCCTTTCTTTCAGTCTTTAATAAGCTCGTCGATCAATTCTTCCCGCTGGTACCCAACTAACCAAACAGCTGGGAGAGACTAGACACCATATTGACCCTGTTCAAGGGCGCTACCATCTAACACAAGTCACATAACTGCAAAGAATTGAAATAAAATCATTTATTGGAACTTTGTCTTGACGAATTTAATCCTTTTATAATGTACCAGCCACTAGCTCCGGGATACAGATGGTGAGTCAAAGTATTTCAGATCAAATGGAAAAAAGTGTTCACGACCGGACCAATCCTAGGAATCATAAATTCAGGAACAGGATAGCGCGATCATACTACAACAGACACCTTCTTAAATATCCGTTATAAGCCTGTAACTGACGGAGTGAAGTCAAAATTCCATCTGCGACCTGCAGTCATTCCGGCCTTGCAATACAGTCAATTCCCCCCTAGAACGGACACCTTCGGGAACGCGATTTGGTGTCCTTAATAGAGAAAGTTCGTAGTGCTGGTGTTATTTTCAGTAATTCTTATTCACCAGGCCCCAGTTGTTCAAAGGGTGGATAACGCTATCCACCGGATAAATCACTATCCAGTGGATAGTCTAGTTTGTTTTCCCAACACTTATCCGCCGGATAGTGATTTATCCGGTGGATAGCGCTATCCACTCTTTGAACAACTGGGGCCAGGACTTCAACTCCAGTTCGTGCAAACTGGGTGTCCGTTAAAGCAAGGTGTCTGCAAGTCGGGAGTTGATTGTAGTAATTGTTGCAAGAGTGTGACCCTATCATTGGCATGACGTGTCAGTAGCCCCTTTGTACTCTTCTTCAATGTTCGAGGAGCAGCTTAGGAATCGGTATGTGAAACATGGCTTCACTTGTAGATATGAAATATAAAAACGCTCGTGGATATGAATTTCTGAGAGATGAGTGTTTCTGATTGAGATCGGAAACGACTGAAGTGGCAGTGTAAATCGACAGCGTCATCAACATGGAGCTAGTTCCGCTGACTCCCATGATTTTTCACCAGCTTGAAGGTCAAGAAACTGTTTAGTCAGTTCAGTATATCATGTCTTTATCATTGCAGATCATGCGTTCTTGTCTGAGGTCTGGACTGGTCTGAAGGGATATTTGTGAAGACGAATGTGATTGGTTGCCTGGGCAAGCTGTTGTTGGACATTTTGTGTTACTTGCATCTCTAGAGTTATCTCTTTAAATACTTCACTTGCGGAAACCTGTAATCAAACAGGACATGACATAAAATTAACAGGCTTTTCTAAACGAACGTGCTAAAGAAACAACAATGTTACAACTGACCGATCACATTTAAAATAAGGCAAACAATGTGCGAGCAGGGCAGGACTCAAGACATTTAACATGTGCGGAAAAATTGCATGCAAGTCTTGAAGGTTGCAGTTTAGCATTCTTGCACGATAGGAGATTCGACTACAACTACCAGAACTGTTATACAGTGTTTTCCCTTAGGTTTATAACCACAGCATCATCATTATTCTGTCCTTTTTGCGTCAAGCAATACATAAGGCCTCACTTTGGCACCACAGTGGGGTTTAAATACAAATAGCCCTAATCAGCAGGAGTAAAAATAAACAGTGACAGATTCTGCTAGTTGTTGCCAGACAAGTGACGTGATTGGCTAGCCTCCTTGCCTATAGCCCCGGAAGTGGGGCCATTATATATATATATATATATATATATATATATATATATATATATATATATATATATATTTTTTTTTTTTTTTTTTTTTTTTTTTTTGGGGGGGGGGGGGGGGATGAAAAATCCTGAAAAAAATTGTTTGCAAAAGCAAAAACGCCCAAATAAATTGATTGCAGACATGAAAAAAATTGTCTGTAGTAAGACATTTACCGGAAAAAAATTGCACAGACAACGGCAAGGAAAATATTTTTTTGTCCCTCCCTTAACGCATCACACAAACCAAAGTTGCAAATATACTTGACCAAAGAAGACGCATACATTCTAGTTACTTTAGACCGAGCCATGCAGTCACAAACGGCTCTGTACATTTTAAAAACTATATCTTTAACTATATTGTTAAAACTACATCTAGCTAGAAAATAACAGTTTCTAAACCAAACCTCAGTAAATCCTAGTTTGTGGAAAAGTGTTAAACTTGGGTTGTTGCTGCAGCCAATCTTTGCTACATATTTTTGTACTCCTAAACTGGTGACACCTATATTTCACAAAAGAGAAAATAAAAGAGATGCCACAATGTTACTTATTACCTGTTAATAGCACAGCTCGGCCGTTAGATGTTATGGTTTAATTTTATTTTTGGTTCAAATTTTTTCAAACCAGGTTGATTTTTATTTTCCTTTGTTTCAATTTATGATAATGAATATGAAAATGAAAATAAAATAAAAATTAAGCTGGTTTTAAAAGTTTTAAACCAGAAATATATTTAAACCACAACATATACAAGTGTCTGCTAATAGCAAGGACCAGTTTATGACCCAAAGTGGGCTGGAAGGCACTTTTGAAACACTTACCAGCCAATACACTATGTAACAAGACCAGACCAAAAAATATCCACACACCCCAACACAGAAGATAGTTTGTTTAAATCCCACTTCCTCCCCTACAGACGTTCAACTTTGGAGTTTTGATTCATACTTTCCATTAAAAAGTTTGGCTCTTGAGACCTTCAATCCCTCGGAATTTCCAGTGACCTTCCATGGGGCGGGTATGGATATTTTCTGACTGTCAGTATTTAAAAAAATGTGTGATTATGTGAATAAAGAGGGTGAAGACATTGAAAGAGTTTCAGTGCCTTGAATCACACTGTCTAATGCAATTGCGTAAGTCAAAAACTTGCTAGAATAGTGGACTTATCTAATATGGAATTTGTACATTCAAAACATTGCTCTTGGCCATACCATAATTCATCATAGTAAGAAGAGCTTCTTTTCCTAGTCCACACCTTCTACAAGATGGCTCTGTTGAGTGAAGGTATGTGCATTATCACTTGTTGCATTAATTTAGCAATGGAAAGGGTGCAAGAAACATTCAGGATGGTGAAGAAATACATTTTGAGGACAGAATCTCATCTCAAATGTGGCTGAGGTGGTTGTCTCTTCGGGTGGTACCAGACAATTCAAGGAGGGTGGAGTTGAGTCAAAAAAGAGGAACACAAAAAGATTGTTGTACCTGCTATCATGATTTCGATCTCTGCAACTTCCTGCAGACAGTCGTCAAAGAACAAATTGACATCACCTGCCATGCATTCTTCAAACAAGAGTTCAATCACATATTAAGTTTTTCAAAATAAATTTAAATAAATTTAAATAAATTATGAATTAAAATGCCAAGCACCTGTTAGCAGTGGTATACATGTTATGTTCTACATAAAATAGAAAATAAAAGTTACATTTAAAATTACTCAAGGAACATGTTCATCTGTTCAAGATAATCAAGTCTAATGACTGTGACCATCAAAATGTTTTAGCCTTCTCCATACTATCAGTAACAAATTATAGATCCAATTCTACTGTGTATTGTAGTGCACTGTGCATAAAAAGTTTACGAACCTATTTCTGCCATCTCTGGCTGCAGCCATTTGTTTTTGTCCAGGATGATAAATGTACACTCTAGAATATAAAACAAGGAATGAATTTACTCAACAGTGAAAAAAAAGAATCAATTGGATTAAGCTATACTGAACAGGGTATGGTTAGATTAAAGCTGATTTGGAATAATCATTAGATTATTTATTAAGCCCTTTGCCACTCATTTAAGCCACCACCTCTAACAGAGACCCTTAACAATTTAAGCTAACAAAAAAATTATTTACTATTTTCATCGTGGAACCAGCTTTGTTGCATTTCATATTCTTGATCCAGTGTAAGTCTTTCAGATGCTGTTTGCTCCAAAAGTTCTGGTGACTGCATCCAGTCATGGTATCTGATGAGACATTAACATATCAATGATAAAATATGTCAAATTGTTCCTGACGATGAGTAGCCACCCACACAGCCATTTTTTGGGGCATTGTATTTCTCATGCCCCTAAAAACGGCTGTGTGGAAGGCTAGACCATAAGATGTATGGAAGATGGGGGAAGGAGAGGCAATTTGATTGATTGATTGATTGATTGATTGATTGATTGATTGATTGATTGATTGATTGATTGATTGATTGATTGATTGATTGATTGATTGATTTAAGTAAGGTTCACACAAAAAAACGAAAATGTATGTCTGGCCATGTGGCCCACACCACTGGAGGTCATCCCAATTTTCATAAAATTAATAAGTAATTAGGATGGATGGGAAGCAAGTCCATCACAGGATTACCCCCCCCCCCCCCCCCCCCCCACAGCAGTTAATTAACCAGTGACTATTTATACTCTTAGGTGACGAGAAGCACAGTGAAAGTTAAGAGTCTTGCCAAAAACGCATTGGCCCTGGCCTGGACCACTCGATCGGATCCTGAGTCCAGCAAACTTATAACCATTATATATGCCAGACCAAAAGACGAAGAGCAATTATATTATTACTACTTCTGCCAGTATGATCCCAAGCTCATCATTACCAGTGGGCATTAAGGGAAGATTCAGCCCTGACTATTAGCCAGTCACAGCATGCATTATATCTTAACAAGTCAAGCCATATATTATATATTATCACACATTGTAGTCACTATCTGCCTTCTCATTGGCTAAGAGCCTATGGTTAATTCTGGGAATTGGCGCAACCTACAGATTATTCAATAATCTGCTAGCAGATTAGTGAATAATCTGTAGGTTGCATGAGCAATGCATGATTTCCAAGAGAATGTCGAGTGGCATTTTGCACATAGCACAGCAAAAACATTGCTCATAGATCCACCTCTTTTAAAGTGCGCTTGTCGTTATTTCATTGAAAACAATGTATAATAAATAGAGGATAATACATGGTTTCGCAGAGATATGAAATTTATCTTCGAGTGTTCAAATCGATAGCTCACGAGTGAGCGCAGCGAACGAGTGAGATATCGGATTTGAACATGAGAAGATAAATTTCATATCTCCAAGAAACCATGTATTATCCTTTTTATTGAGTTATTTTTTTCAAAAAAAATAACTCTTAGTCGGCGTGAAGGCGTATTTGGCTATTAAGTGGGTGGATGTTGGTTGGGTGGATCATTCATGTATGTATTTCACACCAATCAGATTTGAGATTCTATCAAGGACCAATCAAATTGCGGCTTGTATGTATGGATCGTTTTTATGAATAATTTGTTTTCGGTTCAAGGTACGGCCATTTTTGTTTTGCTATAGATTCAACCTTATTTGGCCGTGTTGGTCTGAAGTCTCTATTCCAGTTCTTGATTTTTACGTAGCTTTGGGTGAGAACCTTGTGTGTGGGTTCTGAAACCGAAAAGTGTTTGGAAATTTGATGGTGGTGAAGGTGATTCTCTCGGTTTGCCGAATCAACTAGTTCAGTTGACGACAGAATATGGGTATAGTATTTGTTGATCACTTTATTTTAAATTTTATGATGTTTTTGAGTAGAATAAATATGTGTATTGAGAATAAATGTTGTGACTTCCATTTTTAATGTCAGTGTTGTGGGTTTGCGCAACGTTTTGTTTTGGTCCCCAAATGGGACAAACTGATGCACTGTGGGTTGTTTGTAAGGGCGAGTGTAAAAGAAATTAAACGAGAAATCTTTGAGATTCTAACCGCGCGGTGTTTAAACTGTTTTCTCTCGGTTAAAAGTGTAGCATTAGTAGTTTTCCTATTAGTAGGAGCTTTGGCTAAGTAATAACACGAGCGACCACAAATCTCTCAAGATTTTCCTCCCAAATTAAGAATAACGTAATTGTAATATGTCGAGGCATGTGCGTTTATTTTGGTTTGAGAGTTGCCAAATAATTGGTATTTTCGTGAGGTTCGAATGCGGCCGGAGACGGTTCGACGTTTCCTGCTTAGGAATAGTAGGACTTCACATGGGCGGTCATGAGTTATTTATTGTACGATCGTTTGAAAAGCTCATGACGTGATGATGTTACAAGGGCACGTTTTGTCTGCTCGGCAAATATTAAATTAGGTGTTTTGACAACGTGGTTGCAGCAAGAGAAAATCATCATTTGTGCCGCGAGTGAGGGCTGTAGGAAGGTATAGTAGTCGTTGTGCGAGTCTCGCGTTTCAAGCTTCGCATTGTTGATGGTTATCTTTAGTAGTATGGTGGTGCAATGCGGTTATTTCCGTACCAATGACGTAATGCTTGCAAGTGTTTACGTCGGCCAAATTTATTTTCAGATCTCTGAACTCGCCTCGATGAAACAGCCAAAAGATTCACTTGAACTGGCTAAACCGACAAGAAATAGTCGCAAAATTGCAAACAAATTAGCGGCCGTCGCTTCTGGCGAAATAAACATGCAAAGTAAACATAATCTTGTTTGTCACGTACCGAAAGTGAAAGCTCCATGTCAGCGCATTCCATGGCTGACGCAATACCTTTTTAGTGTATTTAATATTCCCAACGCAAAGCGGTTGCAGTTACGTTTACTCATAGGCAAAAGAAAAAAAGACAGACAGCTTTTTGGTAGTCTCCTTTGAAGCCGTTGTTTGGGCTTGTCCCGCAAAAAACAACGGCTGAAAAGAAGACTAGCTTTTTGGGTGTGCAGTCAAGCGTGGCACACAACTTCATCGAAAGCTATTTTTAGCACGGCCGTGGGAATATGATGATGTTACGCTTACAAGTTAGGGCACGTTTCTGTTTCTGGTTGCGAAATTAAAATTGTACCAGTCCAAGTAAAATCGTCACGTGGTTTGGCCGAAATGCACTGGTGACTAGAGTTGTTTGTTTCTCGCTTCGTCGAAAGAAACACGTACTTGCTTGCAGAAAGGTTTCTGTCTTATATTGATGATGAAAATAACGGAGCCATTTCAGAAACCCGACAATACTTTGTTCTTGTTCCATCTGGCTATTCGCTTGCAATTTCTGGGTCAATTTGGCTTTCTTAGAGAGCGTGTTTGCGATTTTGTGATCATGTTTTCGGTAAATGTTGTCAACAGTTTTCAATCCATGTTCTGATGTACTTAGCGGTTTTCTTTCGGCTTGGAATGAAAGGGGACGGATAGTTTAACATGAAGGTAACCTTAAAAGTGACTACCAGATATTTTTTTCTGTTTACTTTTGAAGAAATTACTGACATATTTATTGTCTTCAACGGTATGGTTCGATCGATCGGTTGCACACCAAAGTAAAGCAGCCTAATTTTAGAACGTTTGTACAATTTCTTTTTAAATTGTTTTTGAGTTATTTTTCCAAAAGTAACTCTTAGTCAGCACGATAGACCGTGCACATGAACCGTGCACAAATAGCTCAACCCATGAAATAGACCATCCCAACAGGACTAACACCCAGTTTTACCCCAAGCCACCCAATCAATTGAAAAAATAACTCCTGCACGCTTAGCGTGCCTATGTTTATATAAACCTACTAATTACAATGTTTTTGACGATTTTCCGAAGATTTCCGACCATTTCCGAAGATTTCCGAAAATTTTCAAAATGTTGTCTGAAGGTTGTACGAATGTTTCCAAACATTTTCCGAGAATTTCCGACGGTTTTCCGAAGATTGCCGAGGAAGATCCGAAGATTTTTCGACTTACTTTGATTTACTTTGGCTTATTCAGCATTGGAACATGGCAAACTCTGCAAGCTGATTGGTCAAAAATGATATCACACATGTGTGGATATCATTTTTATCCACACATGTGGGATACCATTTTTCTCGATTTGCTACCACTCGCTATACCACTGCAGTTTATATAATAAAAACAAGTATAGATTCACTTTTTGAGATATCCATAATCAGCCTTCAGCTTCAGCTGATAATACTTACCTCGACCTTGATTATTCCGGATATCACAAAAACCTCATCCAATAATTGTTTAAAATCACATTTTTAGCTTTCATATAAACAAAGTCAAAATCCCTCAAAATATAAACAAAATCCTGTGATTTACCAAATCATTTTGTTCAAAACATGCCACAAATTGCAAATGTATTTATAGTTCTACAATGCTTTAACTAATTACCTTGGAACATGTTCTTTCCTGTAGGGTACTAAAACAATCCTTTCTCCTTCCAACACTGTTTCACTGTTGATTCTCATACCTGAAGGACACTACGTTCATTTACATGAAGTAGTAATCACACTTGGTCCCCAGTCTCCACTCAAGCCTGGTCACTCGCCTCACCGAACGGAAGTAAATCTTGTGATTTAGTGAAGATTTAGTGTCGTAATCCCACAAGAATTATTTGTGGCTAAACAACATATCGATCTCGACCTTTAGTACAGATTGTTCAAGTAAAAATGGTTGCTGTCACCGAAGCAGGCTCTCTCTACTCTTCGCCAGTAAGTATATCGACTTTCTGAACCATCAGATAGGTGAAATATCCTCACATGACTGCGCGAATGTTTCTCGACTTCTCTTGATCGTCGGTGTGCTAAAGAACATTCCTGTTGTTGATGTTGTTTTGCTTCGTTGATGTCATGCTTTCTTGAAGAAATGTTTCGTTATTAACTTAAATCTTTTTCGATTTAGTGGGCCTTTCGTACGTTTTCGTTGTGCCTGATTGTAGATGAAATTCATCTTGCGAGCGTGCATGTTTCAACGGGCAGGAATATAATAGCCTGCGTTGCAGGCGCATAAAGGGGGAGGGGGAGGGGTGGGACATCGGAAGGAAAAAAAGCGCGGGCACACCCCTCCCCCTTTTATATGCCTGCTACGCAAGCTAGGCAGGAAATAATTTTGTGACACGTTGGAGAAAGGCTGTCATGTCTGAAAGACTTCTACTTTTAATGCATCAGTCAATTCCAACAGTGCCCATCCCCCCCCCCCCGGGAAACCCCGGGGCATTTCCTAATGTTGCCCGTCCCGGGGGTGGGGCATTTGCGTACCTCGGGTTGACCCCCAGGCATTTGACACGTGGTTTCGAAACCGTGGAATGAGTCGCGTATTCGTGATGGAGGCGTTTATAGGCCAAGACGTGGACTACGTTGCAGATTAGCTAGTCCATGTTAGAGAAGCTCGTGGATGTTCATGGATGTTTTTAAAGGTATATTTTCTGAATTTTAGATATTTCTTCATTGTCAAGAAGCAACAACTTGTGGATTATATTCTTATATCACCTCTCGAGAGATTGAAAACAATCAACCCGGGAGCGGGGCATTTGCCCGGTTCCCTCATCCCCACCCCAGGGAATTAACCAAAGAAATGCTAATGCCCGGGTGTTAGCCCGGGGGGGGGGGGGGATGGGCACTACTGGAATTGACTGATGCATAAGTAAAACAGTTTTGTATTTTTGTGGCTACCGTTGTAACATCCGGTTTTTTACTTCCGGTTGTAGTCACGTGACGATTCCCCTGAGTATTCGCACATGGAACGTTTTGGGGAAGACAGCGCGAGTTTGAGTTTTTCAGTTTATTGTATCAAACAGTTCTTTAACGTGCTTTGCACGGTTATTTTTGTTTATTAAAAGACCAGCTTACGGAAGCTACAGTTAAAGAACTGTTTGGATCTCAGGAGGCAGCTATTTGGTTCTCAAGGGAGAACATTAGTTTGGATCGACTTGTGCGATTATTTGACTGTTTCGTTCTCAAGGAAGAACTGTGCTTCGTGTTTGGAGCGACTTGTGCGATTATTTGACTGTTTCGTTCTCAAGGAAGAACTGTGCTTCGTGTTTGGAGCGACTTGTGCGATTATTTGACTGTTCCGTTCTCAAGGGAGAACTGTGCATCGCGTTTGGATCGACTTGTGCGATTATTTGACTGTTCCGTTCTCAAGGGAGAACTTTGCCTCGTGTTTGGATCGATTTGTGCGATTATTTGACTGTTCCGTTCTCAAGGGAGAACTTTGCCTCGTGTTTGGATCGATTTGTGCGATTATTTGACTGTTCCGTTCTCAAGGGAGAACTTTACTTCGTGTTTGGATCGACTTGTGCGATTATTGAACTGTTCCGTTCTCAAGGGAGAACCGTGCTTCGTGTTTGGAGCGATTTGTGCGATTATTTGACTGTTTCGTTCTCAAGGGAGAACTGTGCTTCGTGTTTGCATTGGATTTTGTCTGATTATTATTGACAATCATTTGGTTCTCGGGGGAGAACATTGCTTCGTGTTCGCATTGGATTTCGTCTGATTATTGCTGACAATTATTTGGTTCTCGGGGGAGAACATTGCCTCGTGTTTGCATTGGGTTTTGTCTGATTATTATTGACAATAATTTGGTTCTCGGGGGAGAATTGTACTGCTTTGAGCTTAAATAAGATGATTTCGCCGCTACTTCGTGTTTGGGTTGGATTGTGTCTGTTTGATCGATAGTTGTTTGTATTCAGGGACAACATTGTTTCGTGTTTTGATGGGATTTCACCTGTTTAACTGACGGTCATTTCATTCTCTGGGAGAACATTGTTTGTGTTTGACATTATTTGTACATTGCTGCATGTTGAAAATGTCTGTTCAATCACTGCCTGTTGGTAGCAAATTTGAACAAAGTGCCCGGGGGGCCTCGTCGGAAGCTGACGTTGGAACTCATTTGAGAAGAAGTTCCCGCATGAAAGTACCCTCTAATACAAATTTTGAAAGCAGAATGGCAGAAAGGGGAAACACACTAAAAAATTCCCGTTCAGGTTACATCGCAACCCTTACCAGACTTAGAGGAAACATTAAGGAAATAATGGACAACTGTGGAAATTTGGAGGATCTAAAATTAAATCAGGATTCATATGAAGATGCTTGGCGGAAGTTTGTTAAAGCCCATAAGGGGTACATTGAATGCCTTGATGTTCTTAGCCGTTATGAAGAACTTGACAGAGCCAATGATAGCTACAAGGAGCAGTTGGCGCAGAAGGCAGCACTTGACATTGCAATTGAGTCTTGGAAGTCCAAAGCTATGTCTATTAAAGGGCGAGATGATGACATAAAATCCTTTACAAGAAAGTTAAGCAAGAGTTCGAAAGGTGGGTCCTCTGGCTCAAGTTCAGCTTCTATGATATTAGCAAAGAAGAAAGAACAACTTGCCCTCGCTCAGTTGAAAAGCAAACAGCTTCTGCGTGAACAACAGTTGCAGCGTAAGATGAATGAAATTCATTATGAAAGGGACTTAATGGAGGCCGAGATGGAGGAGGAGCGGGCTATGGCAAGTGTTAATGTTTATAAAGAGCTTGAAGACCAGTGCAGGGATAGTCAGTACAAGGAACGTTTAGCAGAGTTGATACCCGAGGAGCCTTTACACATCATTGAGCAGCAGACAAGGGAGGCAGCTCAGTCTCAGTTAATACAGCCACATGAGCAATCAGTGCAGCATTTGGAGCCTTTACGCCCCACTCAGCATCAGACAAGGACAAAAACTCAGTTAAATCCACTTGAGCAACCAGTGCTAAGGTCTGAACCTTTGGATGAAGTTCCTAAATTTAGAGACAATGACAGAATTAGGATCTCAGGTGTTAAGGCCTGCGAAGCAGTCCGTACTTCAGTACCCAATCCAGTGTTTTCTGCAACTGGACGTACACTTTATGTTGACGAGGCTGGTACATGTAAATATGCAGACCAACCGTACAATTTAAAGGACACTAAGACATTAAGAACACCACCTGTCAATCCACCAGTGTTAAGAAATGAATTACAACAAGTGCAGGTGCCATTAATGCCACAGCTTAAACCTGAAGAGATAGCACGGCGGCCAACCCAGGTAACATGGTCCCAGACTCCAGGTGCATATCCAGGTGAATGTCAAATGCAGGAACCAGCATCATTTACATCTGATGGCAGATTAGAAATGGTACAAGCATTGCGTCAAGTTGTCTCCACTCCGAAAGTTGAGTACATGCGTTTCGATGGAGACCCGATGAAGTATGTCTCGTTTATGCATAACTTTGAGACTTGTTTAGAGAAAGATAATCCTGACAACTCCAGAAGGTTGCAACTGTTAATTCAGCACTGCTATGGAAAAGCAAGAGATGCAATTGAAAGCTGTGTGAACTTGCCTGTAGATGAAGGTTATCATGCTGCCAAGAGTACATTACGTGAGAATTTTGGTCTCCCTCACATCATAGCCAAAGCACACATTAGGAAATTGGAGAGCCTACCCCCACTGAAGCAAGCAGATGGAGCAAGTTTACTTGCATTTGCCCGCCATTTAGATGTAGCCAATAGGACACTGTCAGGCATGGGGCCTGAATATGTCAGTGATTTGAATCACACAAATACATTGAGGGAACTAAATAAGAAGCTCCCACTGTTCATGAGAGTTAAGTGGACGGAATGCGCAGGAAGAATTATTTCACATGGATCAAGACCAAAGTTTGCAGATTTCTTGCAGCACTTAAAGGACAGAGCTGCGCTTGTTAACAATGAGTTTGGAGAAGATTTAACTCCCAGTCCTTCGAAAGAAAGGGACAGTGCAAAACGGAAGGATCCACAAGGTCGAGGTGCTCAGAAATGGACTACACTATTTGGAGGTGTCCAAGGTCAGAAAGGGCCTGGCAAACAGAGCCAGAAATTGCCAGCTTGTAGTGTGTGTCGCGGTCAACACAGACTGTGGAAGTGTGACAAATTTAAGAATCAGCCTCATCAAGACAAATGGAAGGTGGTGCGGGACCAAAACCTTTGTATCAAGTGTCTACATAGTGGACACTTTGCAAGAGACTGCCCCAAAACTCAGTTCAAATGCCAAGTGGATGGATGCAACCAGAGTCACAACACACTACTGCATCCCCCTGCAGAAAATCCGAGCCCTCCAAGCGCTAATGATGACCAGTTGAGGGAAAGAGTGACAGGAACTAATACCAGCAGTGACACTAGTGGAGTGACTAGTGAGAGAAGTGCTGTGACTGCTGCAACTGGGGCCGGCGAGCGGGTCTGTCTTAGTGTTGTTCCAGTCAAGGTCCTGGCTAAAGATGGTAATTCAATACCCGTTGAAACATATGCCTTGTTGGACAGTGGCTCAGAAATTACTCTTTGCCATGAAAGCTTGAAAGAGAGCCTAGGTGTAAGCGGCACCAAGTTGGATTTCACTTTGTCCGGGATAACAGGCTCAACCAGGGTAGAGAGTCAACAAGTAGACCTGATAGTGATGTCAATGGATGAATCAGTTATAGTGGAGCTCCCGAAGGTTAGGACAGTTAAGCATATGCCAATTACTGAAAGCTGTATAGCCAAGAAGGAAGACCTTGAACATTGGCCACATTTGCATGATGTTGATTTACGACAATTGGACATTGAAAGTGTCATGTTAGTTGTTGGGCTCAAAGACAATCCAAGTTTGTTCTTGCCATTGGAGTGCCGTACTGGTAGAGAAGGTGAACCGGTAGCAGTGAGGTACAGTCTGGGGTGGACTGTGATAGGTCCTGTTGGAGGAGAAAGCTGCAATTCTGAACGCTTAGTCAACTTCTTGCGTGAGGGAGAGAGCTCTGTTGTCTGCACCAGGGTATTGGAATCTGAAGATTCTGTTCTCTGTGATGGTTCCAAAGACAGTGTTGTGTTTTCTGAAATGTTGGACAATGGAGATGTTGTCAAGGTGCATGTTGCAGACGAAGGATGTGGCCTAGAACTAGGACCTGATTGCAGTGAAAACGAGAATCAGTTACAAACAGATGAAACTGAACGTCAAGCTCAAAATGAGGAGCTGAACCAACAGTTGGAGAGACTCTGGAAGACAGACTTTGAAAGCTCTGAAGTTGAGACACGAGTGTGTGAATCATTGGAAGACAAGAGGGCCTTAGAAATTATGGAGAAAACACTTAAGATGGTCGATGGGCACTTTCAGGTTGCCCTGCCATGGCGACATGATCCACCCTTCTTACCTAACAACAGGATAGTAGCAGAAAGAAGAGGAGTCCTTCTGAAGAAACGACTTCTAAAAGATGAAGCTTTGTACGAGAAGTACAAGACAACAATGACTGATTACATTGAAAACGGCCACGCCCAAAAGGTCCCCAAAGAAGAGCTGGAAGTAAAGGACAGACCAGTGTGGTACCTACCCCATCACCCTGTTACACATCCTTTAAAGCCCGACAAAGTGAGAGTGGTTTATGATTGTGCAGCAAAGTTCGGGCAGACATCTTTAAATCACCAGCTGCTGCAGGGCCCGGATCAAACGAATCAACTTGTGGGTGTCTTAAGTCGGTTTAGACAAGAAACTGTTGGAATGGTCGCTGACATAGAAGCAATGTTTCATCAGGTTTTGGTAGACCCAAAGGATTGTGACTCTCTAAGATTTTATGGTGGCCAAATGGAGACTTGACAAAAGAGATGGAAGAGTATCGAATGGTGAAACATTTGTTTGGAGCAACGTCTTCACCGAGTGTTGCTAACTTCTGCTTAAGGAAGACAGCCCAGTTGCATCAGGAGGAGTTCGATGCAGAAGTGGTGGAGACAGTGAAGCACAACATGTATGTAGATGACATGATGAAGTCGACAGGCACCACAGAGAAGGCTGTCGGTTTAGCCAGTCAGTTGCGCAAATTGCTAGAGAAAGGTGGATTCCGTTTGACGAAGTGGTACAGTAATGACAGAGAATTGCTCGCGACGATTCCAGAGTCTGAAAGAGCCAAATCAGTGGTTAATTTAGAGCTTGAAAAACTTCCTACAGAGAGTGCACTTGGCCTCAAGTGGAATACAGAGGAGGACAAGTTTGTGTGGGAGGTCTTGGAGAAGATACTGCATTCAGTAAACCAGAAACCAATGACACGCAGAGGTATAGTGTCAGCTGTTTATTCCCTCTTTGATCCGTTGGGATTCATCGCTCCATATGTCATGAAGGCAAAGTTGCTCTTGCAGACACTCAGTAGAAAGAGGCTAGGCTGGGATGATCCTCTGGATGAAGCAGACAAAGGACAGTGGAAGCGCTGGCTAGACGATCTCCCCAAACTGCAAGAAATACAAGTAGACCGTTGTTTCAAGCCAAAGGAATTCGGCGAAGTTAAAGAAGTACAATTACACCTCTTCTCAGATGCTTCTCGTCAAGGATATGCATCCGTTGCATACCTCCGTTTGAAAGATGTGACTGACCAAATTCACTGTGCATTTGTGATGGGGAAGGCAAGATTGGCTCCTCTACGGGAAATTTCAATTCCAAGATTGGAACTTACAGCCGCTGTTATCTCGGTAAAGCTCTCCAAGATTATTCGAGAAGAATTGGACATGACAATAGACCAAGTTCACTACTGGACTGACTCGACATCCGTGTTGAAGTGCATCAACAATGAATCAAAGCGATTCCATACATTCGAGTCTAATCGCCTGACAGTGATACACAATGGGTCTAAACCCTCTGAGTGGAAGTACGTAAACCGAGATGACAACCCTGCTGATGACAGTTCAAAGGGACTGAAGATAGATGCCATGTTCAAGAATGATCGTTGGCTAAAAGGTCCCAAGTTCTTGTGGGAAAACGAGAGCCACTGGCCAAAAATGATTGAAATTCCAGTGTTAGAAGATGGAGATCCAGAAATAAGAAAGGAGGCTCAGATTTATGCTTCCGCTCTCCAAAGTAATGTTGTGGATGACTTGCTTTCGTACTACTCTTGTTGGTGGAAGTTGAAATGCGCTATTGCATGGTTGCTGCGCTACAAACAGTACCTTCGAGTCAAAGTTAAGTTGAGAAAGAACGCTGGAATCGTAAATGATTCTCCAGTCGACTCCAGTGAAATGCCATTGATGAAATGCGGCCATTTGACAGTGGCAGAGCTCCAAGCGGCTGAAATGGAAGTTCTCAGACGCGTTCAAGAAGTAGCTTTTCCAGAGGTCTTAAATGTACTTTCAGCAACAGAATGTTGTGAGGACAACGGTCACCCAAAGAAGATTCTTCGGAAGGCGGGAGCATCAATACGTCAGCTGAATCCGCAGCTAAAAGAAGGCCTGTTGAGAGTCGGAGGTCGACTAGGCAATGCCCCTGTTGGTTATGAGAAGAAACACCCTGTTATCATCCCTTACAAGCATCAGGTGACAGATCTCATTATCAAGCAGTGCCATGAAAGCTTGGGTCATATGGGCCAAGAATCTGTCTTATCGTCTTTAAGAGAGACATTCTGGATAGTGAAGGGGAGGTCGGCAGTACGGCGTGTGATAGGAAAGTGCATGAACTGTCAACGGCAGAGAAAAGCATGTCCAGGAGAACAGTTCATGGCAAGTTTACCAGAAGATCGGCTTATTCCTGACAAGCCACCTTTCACGTATGTTGGCATCGACTATTTCGGACCGCTCGAAGTAAAGCAAGGTAGATCCCGAGTCAGGAGGTATGGGTGCCTCTTCACCTGTTTGACAACACGTGCAGTGCACATTGAGATAGCCCACTCCTTAGACACAGATTCGATGATAAATGCGCTTAGAAGATTCATTAGTGTTCGTGGGTATCCAGAGCAGATAAGAAGTGATCGGGGTAGCAACTTCACAAAGGCAGACAAGGAGCTGAAAGAAGCCGTGGAAGCGTGGAATGAGCACAAGATTAACAACTTCTGTGGACAGAAGAAGATTGAATGGATTTTCAACCCACCCTCAGCGAGCCATATGGGCGGTGTGTGGGAGCGGATGATACGTTCTGTGCGGCAGATCCTAAAGGCCATTTTAAAGGAGCAGCTAGTCTCAGATGAAGTACTCTCGACTGTTATGGCAGAGGCGGTAAACATCCTGAATTCCAGACCTCTCACTCGTAACAGTGACAGCCCCTTAGACGAGCAGCCACTGACCCCTAACCATTTGTTGCATCTGCGTCCCTGTCCAGGCTTACCACCAGGAATATTTGACAAAGATGACTTCAGCTACAGACGCGCTTGGAGGCAAGCTCAATATTTGGCTAATTTGTTCTGGCGCAGATGGACGAGTGAATACCTGCCAACCTTGTTAGAAAGAAAGAAATGGAACGCACCGAGAAGAAACTTAGAGGTCGGTGATTTAGTCTTATTAGCAGATGAATCCTTCCCTAGAGGCAAGTGGCCACTTGGAAGAATCGAAGAGGTTATGCCTAGTCGAGATGGATTAGTGCGCACAGTAAGAGTGAAGACCAGTTGTACTGTGGCGATGCGCGCCAAACGACAGCGTAAGGGAGAACCAGTGAACAAAGAAGGCACCACCATACTTACGCGCCCAGTGACCAAGTTATGTTTGCTGGAAATGGACTGAATAGCCTAGATTAATCAATCAGTTCAAATGATTTATTGTGACTTAAAGAATCGAATTGAACTATGGAAAGATGACTTTGAACAGTTGAGAACATTCCGAACAGCTATTTGAGTTATTATGAATTGTGTATTTGCCTTAGTTATAGACGGTAGCTCTTGTACTTGTGTATGTAAATGAGACTGTTGTTTACAGTCCCATTTAGGGGCCGGTGTGGCTACCGTTGTCACATCCGGTTTTTTACTTCCGGTTGTAGTCACGTGACGATTCCCCTGAGTATTCGCACATGGAACGTTTTGGGGAAGACAGCGCGAGTTTGAGTTTTTCAGTTTATTGTATCAAACAGTTCTTTAACGTGCTTTGCACGGTTTTTTTTGTTTATTAAAAGACCAGCTTACGGAAGCTACAATTTTTACCATCAAACTTATGAACAATCGTTTGCTTTTCTCCTTTTTCAAATCAGGTTGCCTTTATATATGTTTTCAATTTAATTATCGGCGTTGGAGCTTTGACCATGCCCAAGGCTTTTGCAAATGCCGGCTGGCTGGTCGCAGTAGTACTCACCGGCGTTTTGTGTTTTATGAGGTAAGTAAAATACATCGGGTAGAGTCATGTTTTTGATTGTACGAAGATTAAACAGGTATTTCAGAGCATTCTTACACTCGTAAACACACAAGGATACCTATTGTCCTAGACAATCACGAATATTCATTGTGCATGTGTGACTGTCTTCTCCTGAAGGCATTCCAAGGCCATTCCATTTAAAAGGCCATTCCATTTAATATCTGCACCCCCACCTATTGAGGATATTTGGTCTCAACCCCCTCGGAAATAACATTTGAAGACCCCTTTCAGATTTTTTTATCAAAAGAGTGCCGACACATGTCCCCCTTCAGAAACATAAAAAAAGTTCAAAGGTACCGACATGGCTACCCCCTCAGAAATGATCAGAAATAACTGCTGAAGACCCCCCCCCCCCCTCCCCCTAGGATTTCCTTACTCCTCAATGGGGGGGGGGGGTGCGGATATTAAATGGAATGGCCCAATGTATTCACATGACACTCATGTGAGGGTCAATAAACAGCTTACAAGTTCTTAAAATTGCTCAAGCCTGTAGATAAGTGCAATGTGATGTTTTTACAGTAAAACAAACTCAACCGGGGCCACCCACTCAGAACAAAAGAATTGGAGTTTGTTCATCAGTAGTTAAATTTGCCCCTTACTGTGGTTAGACTGCTGGTGAAGGAAGCCCAATTCTTTTATTCTAAACTGGTCTTGTGATTGACTAAAAAACATTGGGTGGCCCCGGTTGAGTTTGTTTCACTGTAAAATTTTTCTCAGCTGGACGGCTCATTTGAGTCTTGAGTAAAAGCTACAAGTGTGAGGACGAAAACATAAAAAAATACATACAAAATATAACTATCTTTTCAATAGGTAAGGTAATGTAAGGTAAGGTAAAGTCTGTATATGAGCCTAGTGGACCCATCAGGCTGGAGCTTATCCCGGTTTCCGTAGCATGAAGCGTCTAGGAGTATCTCTACTCCCCCACACATTTTTTGCGGACACAAATGTTAACCTACCCCCAGCAGTAAATTTGCCGGTACACATTTATACACCTGGGTGGAGAGAGGCACTATATGAGAGCAAAGTATCCACCCACAGGCATTTTGTACTCTCCCCAGTTTTCCCTCGCATAAAGAAATCAAGATGGCAACCCCTCAAACTCGACAATTGATCTGTGTAACTTCACGGAAAAATAGGGAACTGTGAACAGTCTAAGAAATTTTTATCTTTGATATATTTTTCCCTTCCCCGCCCTCCTCTCTATAAAAAAAATGACTGGTCCCTAAATGGGCAGATACTCTATAGGAGGTGGGAAAAGAGAAGGTGGGAAGCGGGATTCATAAGGTGGCAGCACCCAGGAGGAATTGAGTAGCACTGTTAAAATAATAAATAGTAAATCCTGGTGATTTATCATTATTAATAATCATTATATTTTCAGTTTTATAACAGCTACATTTATGGTGGAAGCAATGGCTGCTGCTAATGCTGTTTTAAGGCTTAGAGATAGAGAAAAGAGTTTGTCAGTAAGTATGCACCATGTTAATTATCTTATTATTTTTATTAATTAATGGAGTAGGGGTAGGGTAGGTTAAGTCTACATTTGAGCCTAGTGGGCGATCAGGCTGGAGCTTATCCTGGTTTCCATAGCATGAAGTGACTAGGAGTACCGGTATTTCTACTCCCCCCTGGATGGGATGTTTGTCCATCGAATGGAAGTAGAACCATATTATATTATTTTGTTGATGGAATCGGAAATGATACATGCATGTATCAAAGATACACCTGATTGAAGAATCATTGACCCATAAAAAGTATAAACCATGAACAATGCCACCCAAATGTTTATTGAGAAATGGGAAAAATTATTGTCTGTGACAGAATAAGCATGATAATAAGACAGTTTGCACAAATCATGCATGCTCTTAAGACTCTTAATGAAAGAAAATATCTTCGTTGTCAATGAAAGGCAATTAGTACTAAGCTTACTAATGTTGTCTACCCAAAATACCATTGGATCATATCATTCATGGTTTATGCTTTTCACACATTTCTTCAATTTGATGTATACTTCATATCTTTCAGCTACATTGTATACCATAAAGCTCTATAAGACCCCTCTTTCTTTCAGTTTCCCCTCTAATAAGCCCCCTCTGTGAAGTGTGGCCCACTTTTGGAAACCCAAATAAATGCAGAAGTTTGACCCCATCTCTGGTGCCCCCCCTCCCCCCCCCCCCCCCCCCCCTTGCCAAGGTGGTACATTATGACAGTATATAGACAAGAAAACAAAGAAACTTTATGCTTTTAAAGGTGCTGGGATCCACCATATTTATTATTTATTTTTACTATTATGGACAGTTTACTCAGGACCCAGATCGAGAAACCATTCATATACAAATATATATGTCTACCTGTATAAATTACACAGAACCTCCATATAATATGGACACTCCATTCTGCTCCTTTGCTGTCCATATTAAGAGGTTCAAGGGTATCTTCTCGACATGTCTCTTAAGTTGATCTGACAGTGAGTGACATAATTTGATTGTCTCATGTGGAATTTTCTTTTTCTTTTTCCTGTAGATACGTCCTTCTGATTTAAGTTCTTCAGTTGTTGCTACAAGTGGAGCAGATGTGCATGTATCCCATGATGAATCACTTAACTCTGAAGAAGAGGAGCCACTATTAATTAGTAAGTTAGTGCACATCATCATCATCAGCCACATAACTCTGTCACATTTCAAATTTAAACTGTTATTTATTAAATGGCCAATGCCTCACTGTTTATGATGATGTAGGTTGCTCTTTAAAATGTACAAATGTTTCAAGTAAAGGAAATCTCTAATATAACAGATGTTAACCAACAGTTAATGTAAGTAAAAATAGAAGGAATGATTATTTTCATGATTTAAACTTGTAAATGAAAATGTTTTAGATAAAATCAAGAATGGTAGGGTACAGCTTTTATTGACACCCGCGCCCCCCCCCCCCCCCAAAAAAAAAAAAATAATAATAATAAAATAAAAAGTCCTATCCAAAAATCATGTTCTATCAAACAACTGAAAAGTCAACAAGAAACTTTCTAAACTGGCCAAAAAAGTCCTCGTTTGCACCTCCCCGTCACTAATATAATTCAGTACTCCCTCCCCCTGCATTTATTGGTGTCAGAGTCCTGTCATTTTGTACCCATTTAAATAATATTCATTTAATAAAATATTACATACAGTTTTATAATTAGTGACTGTTCACATTTATTTAGCCCTGAAACATTATTATTATTATTATTATTATTATTATTATTATTATTATTATTATTATTATTAATATTAATATTAATATTGTTTTTGTCTAGCAGACACTGAAAGTAGTGCCAATCTAAGACACCACCTCTACGATATATCCAAGAAGGTAGAAATGGTGAGTATCCTTTACTCTGTATCCCATGGTTACACATACTTGTTGGAAAGAAAAGGTAAAGTCTGTGCCGAACCAAGTGGCCCATACTGCCAGAGCTTATCCCGGTCCTGCAGCATTAGTGACTAGGAGTATTTCTATCCCCCCCTGGATGGGATGCCAGCCCCCAGCATTATTTCGCTGGTGCCCGTTCATGTGCATGGGTGGAGAGAAGCACTATGAGAGTAAAGTGTCTTGCTTAAGAACACAATACAATGACCTTGACCTTGGCTTCAAGAACACAGGCTGTTCAATCCGAGGTCCTGTGTGCTAACCATCAGGCCACCGTGCCTCCCATATATGTTTGTTATACATTGAAACAAAATCAGTTTCTAAATGAGCAATGGAGAAAATAATGTGGCTGATTCAGTTAACCAATAAGTCTTCTTTTCCTTTGGTCAGCACCTAGAACAAACTCCTGCCAAGTCAGATTTTTTGAGCATTTGCAGAGTGCTGATTTTCAATTATCGGCCAACGACAGATTTGAGCTTAACTGAATGGAGGTCCATGAATCGTGGACTTTCTCACTGGACTTGGCCAGAGCTCATGTTCTTGGTGCTGACTCATAAGAAAGAAAAGTGTGTTCAGGCAACGACATCGAGTCTGTGTCACATAAACAGTATTCTAATCATCGTTGCTTGTATTCTTTTGTTTACAGGGTCAAATGGCCAATATGTTTTTCAGTAAATGTAAGTTCTCAATTGTGTGCAAAGCAAATCTTTACTTCAGTCTTCAAAACACAAGCCCTGAATCTGTACCCCTGGCTCTTTCTTGGCACATACATGTACATGTACCAGTATTTTCAATTGGTACAGCTGATTTTCTAGATCTAAGCTAAATAGGTTTCAAAAGCCTCTTCACATAAAATTATCTTTAATTAAGTCCGTAGCCTTACAACAAGGCCTCATCAAACTTGATACATCTCTTCTTTATGTCTCATAAAATATAGTTGGAGTGCGTCTGTTCTACTTCTGTATAGCCCTGTACCTTTATGGCGACTTGGCAATTTATGCAGCTGCTGTTCCAAAGTCCCTTACTCAGGTTGCATGGTGAGATGGTTAACATTGTAGGGTGCAAAAAGTTCTGTTTGTTCTAACACATACTGGTACTTTATCTTTTAGTTTTGTGGGCAGGACAGTAGGCTGGGGTGCCTGCAACTGCATGTACTCATGCAGGACACCAATAACAATTTTTACAGTTCCTATCGAGGCTGTGCGCTAAGAATAAGAAAAATTACATGGGTGCCCAGCATAAAGCTTATATGAAAGAAATAAGATTATCTGGTCACCCAAAGGCAAAAGTTAGTCCCCTGAGGCACCCAGGCACCCTTACAGCACAGCCCTGCCTGTGCTGCAAAATGGCTGGCTACTCATGAAACAAAAACTGTATGAATGGCTGTTGTGAGCCGGACCTATTTATAATAACATTTTTTGTTTTGTTTTGTTTTCATTCTTAGTGGATCGTTGAGTGGGAATGATTCTTCTTTTTCCACCACTAAACCCTGTTGGAGTTCTCTTACACAAATCAATGTCTATCGAATCTTTCTAGTAAGTATTAAGATTATTATTATATCGTTTTTTGGTAGGCATCCATGACCATCCATAACGGAAGGGTCTCTGATTCTTGTTCTCAAACCGGAAATACCGCTTGTACGAGAGTAGTGCAAGAATGCCTACGGCTGTCATAACACTTGTCACGTTGCTTAGCAACCAGCGGTTTTCGTCAGGGAAGTTGCCATTGATGACGTCAAGCTGACGTACAATTTTCGGTGAACTCTTGATGTTCTGATTGGACGATAAGAATCAAATTTTTCAAGTGGTGTAAGGTGGCTTCCTGAGCTTTCAGAATCTGCGCGCGCAATCTGACACAAGCTCATAGGCGATTTTTGTCGCGCCGAAGTTGCATGAAATCTCCTGCGATATCGCGGCGATAAAATCGCCATGAAATCGCCGCGAGTTTGCCGTGTGTTATCTAGCGGCGATAAAATCGCCGCGATATCGCAGGAGTTTCGAAACTCTTCGAAACTTGATGCAACTTCGGCGCGACAAAAATCGCCTGTGTAAAGGGGCCTTCAGGAAAGTCATCAATTTTACGCAGAGGGAAAAGACACTTGAAAATTACACTTAAAGTCACATACATACTGAAAAAATCATTTTCTTGGGCAGTTTTGATTCAAGACTAAAAGCCATTATTTTATCGGAGATTGTTGTAGAATTGCTTATTACATTCATACGTTTAAGTAAACTGGGAGTCAAAACGAACGCGAAAACCAGCATTTAAAATAATATTAAACAGCGCGCACAAAATCATAAATGATTGCCCTGTGGAGCAACCTTAATGAAGATCTGCTTCCCCAACTAAGAAAAAATTTTATACCGTTAAAGACGCATACAAGGCTGTTTCCTCAACACAGCCAGATATTTTAGAATCAAATTTCTAGTTTTTACTAACGTAGGTGGATGAAATTAGACTGTTGTTTCGATTTTTTCCAGGCAATTTTTACAGTCACGTTAGGACCATTTGCATTTTTCAATGTACAGAAGACGAAATACTTGCAGATATTTACTACAGCTATGAGATGGATAGGTGAGTTTCGGGTTTACTTGTTTACTCAATCGACAGTCATCAGAGCAGTTTTCCGTTGAGTGTCGTAAAACCAAATCAAAGTAAACACTCTGGCCAATCACAAAGGACACAGACAATCCAGTGAACCAATCAAAACTGGAAGCATGAAGCCGACGCGAAGCGCGGGAAAACGTGTTTGAGCGAGTCACGATTTGGCTTTGGTTTTACTTCTGATTGGATGAGGAAGTGGTGCGAGATTTTTAAACCAGTCACAAAGCGTAGTAATGTGAAACGAAAGCAAACGCGATTACTTTCGATAATCAAGTGAAAAACCGCTCTGTGACTTTCGTAATTTAAACCAATAGCAGTGAAAGACCAATCAAATGCAAATAATGTAATCAAAATGATTTAAATAGCAAAAAAAAAACTAACAAAATGTAAAAAGTGATAAGTAAACATAATTAGCCTATCGGAGCTCTCTCCTCCGCAGAGGCCTCTTATCTTTTCGTACGGGCTGGGAAATGGGGAGAGGTGAAAAGTAAGCGCGCAGAGCCTGGGGAGCGGAAGGGAAACGAAAGCGCGCGCAGGAAGCGCAGGGGATACTGTCGTCCCCCCCCCCCCCTCCTCTCCCCTCCCCTCCCCCTATTTTTCATTTTTGTATTTTTTCGTCTTTCCCTTCTCCTCTGCGGAGGAGAGAGGAATCAGAGCTTTATGATATCATATTGGTTCCAAGCGCGGGAAAGCGCGCGTTGCCGAGGCACCATTGGGTTAGGTTCTACTCCTGATTGGTTGGGAAAAGAGCACGATTCCTCTAATTGGTTAGTGCACACTGCACGAGCTGCAGTGACTGACCTGAGCTTTGCGCCGGTTGGTTGCACACTCGCTCTCATGTAGGGATGTAAAGGTGAAACAGTTCAAGTCTGCGTTCGAGCCCAGAAGCCATCAGGCCGGTGCTTATCCCGATTTCCGTCGCGTGAAGCGACTGGGAGTATTTTTACTCCCCCCTGGATGGGATGCTAGTCCATTGCAGGGTTAGCCCCGGCGTACCCATTTCGTTGGCACTTGCCGAGAGGTACAACTAGTAATACACCTAGGTGGAGAGAGGCACTATGACAGGACGCAACGCAGTGCCCCGGCCAGGGCTCGAGCTCGGACCACTCGATCCGGACTCCAGCGCACTAACCATTAGGCCACAACTCCTCTGTGCAGGGATGTATCAAACTAAATTTAGTTTAATTTACTTCTCCTTTCCGCAGCTTTCATCATGATGATTGTACTTGCACTGGTGAAGATTAGTAAAGGCAATGTCGAACACGATACTCCTGCGGCGAATTTTTTAGGGCTTCCCAATCTGTTCGGAGTTTGTGTGTATTCTTACATGTGCCAACACTCTATCCCATCCCTTATAACACCGATGAAAAACAAGTCACGCGTCACGTTGCTCTTCGTCGCCGACTTCGCCATCGTCATGGTCTTCTATGCTCTCTTGTCGTTCACCGCCATCTTTGCCTTCCCTGCGGAAGACTTGCAAGACCTCTACACGCTCAACTTTTGGGATTCCTCTGGAAAATTTATGGGCTACTTCCTCGCTTTGTTTCCGGTCTTTACCCTCAGCACGAACTTTCCAATCATCTGTATAACACTCCGCGACAATTTAAAGAATCTTTTCTACCGCGAAGGGCGACCGTACCCTTGGGCAGTGGACAGAATCGTATTCCCACTCGTCACTATTACCCTTCCGATAATCGTGGCTTTTATCACGCAAAACTTGGAAGTTCTCGTAGGGGTAACGGGCTCGTATGCCGGAGTCGGGGTACAGTATATAATCCCCGCGTGCCTGGCGTACTGTGGCAAGAAACACGTCATGAAGCTGACTGGTTGTTATGACAACAAGCACACGTCGCCGTTTGGACGTCGTCTGTGGATCATGTTTGTGATTGGGTGGGCATTCGTGTGTATAGCTTTTGTGACTGCAAATCATATTGTTACGAAGAAATAACTGACTGAACAAATTGAGATAAATGTATATTTAGTATGACTTAATTTTTGATGGTTAGAATGGTTTGGACAAATTAGAAAATGTTACGTTTATGTAGTATAATTTACTGTACGCTGTTCCAATCAGGCTCGCGGGGTGTGAGGAAAACGAGTGGAAAACGTGTCGATAGCTCGTGCAGTTGGTGTTGTCGGCTCGTTTTTTTTAAAATTCGTATTTCATTTTAATTGATGTTTTCATGGAAGCTTTGCAGTCTCCTTGCCACAATTTTTGATATTTATGCAATTTTTTTTTGTACTGCCTAACCTTGTAATTTATTTGTGTGGCAAATGTATAAATTTCAACTTAAAATGTGAGAGCACGTGGGAACAAATCGAACCAATCAGAGCAAATAAATGTTATTCTATGTTTTTATAAATTTCACCAGCGGAGTTGGAAAGAAAGATCTATGTTATTAGACAGGACAATCTTCCTGCCCTAACCTTCCACCCCTCCTTTATTGTCTACCGACTATGCTGAGCCTGCAAGTACAGTTCTTTCTGCTGCATGTACTCAGGCCCGTAGGGTGGAGGGGGGGGGGGAGTGCGATGGGTGCGTCCGCCCCCCACCCCCCCCCCCCATGAGCCTTGGAAGTCCGCTTATTGTGAAAAAGCAAATATCAAAATAAATAATTAAATAAATAAAGGAAATGGTATTTCTGTGCTTCGACTATTTACATTCAATATGGTCCTTTGGGTTGAAAGTCCACCATTTGTAGATTCGTGTGGTGTATTTTGGACCTTCACTTTTACCTGCCTTGTTTCCTAACGAACTGGAAACGCAGGAAATGCTGTTTAGATAACCTATCTTTTCAACATTTCCTGTGGGAGGATACCCCCACACCCCCTACGTTCTCGCGCCTTTCTCGCCCCTTTGGCGCTCGGGATTAAGTGCCGGAGGCGCTCATTCGCACCCCCACCCTCCCCCCCCCCCCCCCCCTGCAAAATCCTGGCTACGGGCCTTCTTACTTAACACATTTTGGAAGAGAATTCCTGTTTGAAATTCTACAGAATTTGTTCCAAAGCCATCCTAGTTATGCTATCTAACAACGTAGACGAATTTCCGACTGTTACTTTTCAGCGTCGTGAATTGAAACAACAGCCGGGAAATCTGTCTTCATTCGCAGGCTACAACAAATCTGGCTTTTTTTTTTCCTTTTTTATATTTTCCAAAACACTTGTAGAAGTCAAAACGCCACCGATTAACTGGAAAAGCAGACTCGTACCCAGTCGTACCAATTTGCGTGATTCCCTATGCGCTCAACTTGATCCAGATCCAGACCCAGACCAATCTTCTCTTGACAAAAACAAAAGTGGGTACGAATCCGCTGAAAAACCGGTATCTATTCGAAGCGGCTTTAGCCTCGACCAACTATTTGGTTCTGACCGATTTAGGAAGGAGGTAAGTGACATTGACATTTTATTTTCTGTATTTCTCGTTATTGTTTTCAAAACACAACTTACAGAAGTAATATTGTACAGAAACCCATCAGGGATCTGGTTCTTTTACAAAATGCTATTCCATAATAAACGGGCTTCATCCGAAAACGTAGCCTCGGTTTCCAGCCGTGTGTATTTCGGTTCGCCCGCGAAGGAGAGGATTCCGGCAAATATTAAATTTGAAACATAAAGGGATACTTTCCCTACTCATCCAAAGATATCGGCGCTAGTTGGGAGGGTTTGATTGTCGATGTAAAGACATTATTGACCCTCAGATCGGAGTTCGAGTACCTCGTGATTGTGCTTTTGATTATTGTATTTTACACCAATCTTAGACTGTTCGCAGCCTCTCAGTTTTTGAACGCAAAAGTGCGCGAGAGAAATACAGGTAGCAAAGTGAGCGCGAGCGAAGCACGAGGGATTGAGAGCGCTTCCCGCCATTACCGAACCTCTCGTTTTGCGCTGGCATCCCGCGTTCAATGGTCGAAAGAAAATAAGAGAAAATAGATGGCTGTGAACAGTCTTCACCAATCTCATACCATAAGTTTCCTATTCTACTGGTCAGCAACAGGGAGGAGTGTGGGCTCTGGGAACGTAACTGGATTGAAATTCGTACTCATACTCCGATCTAAAGATCCCTAATTTCCCTTTGATGATATGAAAAGCATTTCCCCAATACCTCACTTCCCTTAACTGAAACAAGTACAACGTGTGCAATTTCTGTAACAAAAATATTGTTTACTAACTTAGTCAGTTACCTTTGTTACAATTTAAATATAATACAAACTTTTATGATGACAATGGTCAAAAAGTAGTATACTAAATAGTTTTTTTAAAACTCGAGAAATTTCATAGTCAAATACAGAATTTCTACCTCTGAGTAGTCCAAATTTCTAGTAAATTCTACATTCTTGCTATAAACACACCTTAAGAACTACCACGTTTAACGCTAACTGATAACAGACCTACACACACACACTCTTTAAAAAATCGACGTAAACCAAGGGAGGTTCATTCTCTCTTGCCTAAACCCTTTTCATAATTTGCAAAAATTGAAAGTTCTTTCATTCGGTCATTTTTTTTCTTACGCTCAGAATTTAGTATGCAAAAATTGACCAAGGCAGCGGTTTCCGCAAACCCGTTGCTAAGTAACATGACGTTTCCTAATGGCGACAAGCTGACGTCATACCTATCGTTTGCTAGCTTTGATTGGCCAGTAAAATCGGAAACGCTTCGGGTACTCAACGAGGATTTGACATGAAACGATGTTTGCCCATCCCCATTGTTACTTTGCTGTATAACCCGGGTCAAACGAACGTAGAATTGAACGATGAGAGTTTCTTTCAATTCTCAGCGAGCGTGGGACAAACCGTTGTTTATAAAAATTTGAGCACGTTCAAATTCGATGAAAGCGCATGAAAGTTACCAAGAGCGCACGAGAGTTTCTGCGAGAGATGAAACTCGAACTCGTTTATTTGGCTCGGGCTTAGAGACTTAGTGCCACCTTTTAGTGAACAAAGTAAGTAAACCATTCTATAATGAACAACATAAGGTAGATATTGAAGTGATTTTCCACTGAATGTAGCAAAACCAAAACAAAAGTAATCACTCTGGCCAATCACAAAGGACACAGACAATCCAGTGAACCAATCAAAACTCGCAGCAAAATACATGTAGCCATGCTGCACAAAGCGCGGGAAAACGTGTGTGAGTGAGTAGCGATTGGTTTTGGTTTTATTTCTGATTGGTCCAGAAAGTGGCGCGAGTTTTTTAAACCGATTACTATGCGTAGTTATGCAAAACCAACGAAAACGGGAAATACAACCGACACTCTAGTGAAAATCGCTCTTTGTACTACTTAATTTCTTCTCGTAACAAAAAAAAATTGAGGAAGATTGTATGGAAATGCAATAAATACTGGAATTATGATAACACTCTGAATACAATACACTCGTACTTGTGCTATTGTGACATTACCCCATTCACACCAAAGCTTAAACACGTTTAAAAGGTATTAAGTTAAACATGGTTTAAAATTGCTTTCTTCATGGAAGTTACTAGCTGATATTTTTTTACTTCTAAATTCGATTCTAAATTATCACCATAAAAACACAAATAACAGTTAACTTGAACCCTATGTAGTCCGTCAGTTTTCTGTTGCTGTTTTTCATTTTGTTAAACCTGGTTTAACTAAACGTTTGATGGGGTAATATAGATAAACTATCTTTCACATGCGCGAATTTCTACATAACAGGAAAAAAAAGAGGAAACCTAAACTTCCATAAAAGAGACAACATGTTAACTGCACACACACAGTTAAAAACTGATAAAGGTTCTAGTGAACAATTTCAATAAATAACTGTCAGAGAACTTTAAAGTTCCCTCATTTTTACATGCCACTAGTTTCTGCAGTTTTCAACTTTCCAATTCAGTTTTTGCTTAACTTTACAAAATGTGGGACCCTTTCCACTATTTGCCTTGTTTACCGTTTGTTGCGAATTTAATTCGCTAGAAATTGATTCTAAAAAATATTTGTAGGATGATGTACCAGCGCCCTCGGGTCACTCGAAGTGAGAGGGAATGTTGACCACCTGCTGTTATCACTTACGCACTGTTTTTCCACTAATATTTTATATTCTACAAAATGGAGATTTCTAAAAACTAAGTACAATCTTATCTTAAATTATGTGTATGGCTTCCTTTGGAATAATTTACCCCACACCTAATTAACAGCCGGGCTTCAACTGACAGTCTGGAACGGCATATTCATGATTCTGCAGCGAAAAAAGAAATATAAATAAACATATACAGAGCAAAAAAATTCTCAAAATTGAAAATGAAACTGCGTTACGCCGCAGACCTTGCAAGGTATGAAAGCTACACAATGAGTAGTCTTAGTAATCAAAGAGCTATACGTCACTGCGATTTTCCGGACTTTTCATCTAAACTATTCTGAAATTAGTGGTAGGCAACTTAACCCATGAAAAACATTATCTTTGAACATCTAAAGGGAGGTATTATCTTCAGTTGCAGATAAAGCAATTGTTAATAAAATTGGACCATTATTTTGAGGTTTCCTTCGACACAAATATATATTCTGGCTGTTCAAACATCTGTAAAAATCCGTGTCAATGCACGTTACTGAGCCTTTTAAAGTACATCGCTAAACAGCAAATAGTGATTTTAGAACGCACTGTCAACAGGATAACTCGCTTCAACTTTCTCTAATATCTCACGCAAATACGAGAATTAAAATTACCGAATCCGATCCCGTGAAAATTAACACTGGGCAGATTTGGGGGGAAAAACCTCTACACGGTGGCGTATATCTGTCACGACAAAAGTAAATTTTCCCCGACAAAGCTTACTTTTTACTTGCCTAATATATAACTTACCGTGAGTTCTAACGTTTTCTCGTAGTTTGGGTTGTTTATGGATTTGACCTTGGGAATATTGTTATCTGTAGGACTAAAGATAACATCATTTTATTACCAATGGATAATTATGCATGAAAAGTGGATGCAATGGTCTCGCGAGGGAGTGTTGCAGACCGATTTAGCGATTTAGAGGGATTTTCGATTAAGTGTCGCACAACAAAAATGAAAGTTATCACTCTGGCCAACCACAACGGACACGGGCATTCCAGTGAAGCAATCAAAACACTGATCAAAACTCGAAGCAAATACATGAAGTCGACACGAAGCGCGGGGAAAATTGTTCCCGCAAGTCGCGATTGGTTCTGGTTTTACCTTTGATTGATTGAGAAAGGGGCGCGAATTGTTTAAACCGATCACTAAGCATAGCAATGCAAATTTTTTCTAATTGAACTGGACCGCTCTATTAACATAATGATTATAAATGACTATTAGAAAATCAAAACCAAATTAACAGATTAATCAAAAGTAAAAAAATGACAACGCGCGCCAAGCGCGGGAAAACACATGGAAGCCAAATTACGATTGGTTCTGATTGGTCGGAACTATAGCAAATCTGCTGTGATTGGTTAAAGCGTGTTGCGCTATGTTGCGCGAGTTTTTCAGAAAACACAATCACTTGAAACTGTCGTCTCTAATTTATACTCTCAACAGTCGTCCGGGAAAATGCCCGTGAGACAGCAGATCCTTCAATTTTCAGGTGCATTAAAATTTCTTTCCTGTTCAATATACGGTAAGTTCAATAATGCTGTCAGCTGAATCGTACGTAAGCATTTTGGTAAGTATTTTACGCAGTTGTGATGTGTAAACACAAGTCACTTAAAGCCATGAAAACGAATATAAGTTTAAATTATAACACGTTTACAAAACTATTGTTACTATACCTATCATAGTTATGAGGAGCGACGTTCGACGATTTCACCCTAGAAACACAAAGCAAAAGTTTCTCATATCAGGGTTCAGAGTCATTAATTAAAACTATAACAAAATTCTCGAACATGATTGGTTATCAGCAGCCCGATTTGAGCACTAATTGGACAGTGTATGCGTCATGCTTGTAATTGGACAGTATAATAGGATAGTTTACGTGCCATGCCTGTGTAAGCACACGTCATTTATGCGCGTTGTTATGTAGACTATCAAGTTCATTCTCCCGTGCATTGCCGCTAAAAGAAATCAACTGTTATGCCAAGACGTTTAACCAACGGTTATTGTGTCTCAAATTTTGTCATAGTTTTGATTAATTGGTAACAGGACTTCGTGTCGTCCAATTCCGTCTGTAATCATACATGTGATCAAACAAATCGGACTCCCGCTACGCGGTCGTACGATTTTGTTAATCATGCACTCGTATGACTACAGACCGAATTGGACTCCACTCAGTCCTATTACCATTACATGTTCCCATAAATCTTTTCCCGTAAGTCTTGCACGGCTCCACATAGGGCTTTGACTGCTAAGCTATACAGCTTCATTCTCTGATTACTTGAGCATTGCCTAAAGTTTCCGGATTCAAAAATGTTTTCGGATTCATCATTCCAAGGGTATTCGAATTCGTAAGGTGTTTACATTACAAGCATTCTGTTTTCGATGATTCATTATAAAATTCGTTTATAAAATATATATTTTCAGACACATAGAGTAGCATTCATCCTCGGAGACCCAAGGGCAGTTTGCAGGGGCGACTTCGCCAATTTTTTTCCGCCCGTTTAGACGTTCCCTCGCCCTCACTAATTAACTGCCCCAGGGTCTCCGAGGATGAGTAGCACTCGAATATAAACTATCTATATTCTACTTCCGATTCTGGATGCAAACGTTACTGGATTCGCGACATGCAACTTTCGCAAATGGTTGCGTTGTTTGTGATTGGTCAATGAGAACCGAAACTCTTCTCATTCTTTATGGGCATTTGCCGAAAGCTATACTGTCTGCCCAAATTCGAAAATCAAACTGCTAAAACTCACAATTCGTAGCCCTCACTGTTCTTTAATGGACGAGAAACTCTGCAACGAAACGGTCAAACAATCATTCACAGTTAGAATAAAATGATAAGATACCCTTATTAATATCCAAATGCAAAACGGTGATCTTAAACAACAACAAAAACTTACCCTTTGTAAAGAGGATTTTCTGTTATCTTTGGTTCACATCCAGGCAATAAACAACTAGAATAAATAAATTGCGTACTTGAAATACTGTCATGAATCTTCGCGCGTGAAACTAAAGAATCTTCGAATTTTTCTTCATATTATTTTTTAACATTCAAAGACTGGGTATAACTGTTAATGTTAAGCAGTGACAATAGCCAGTTTGCCTTCACTACTCATGAAATACTAAGTAACAATGAGGCTCAATGCCGTGTCATATCTGGGCTGAGTTGGTTATCGGTTCTCGTCTTCACTCAGAAGGTTTTTCTTCGCTTTTAATTTTCCTCCTTCCAAAAAACAGACATTTCTAAATTCCAGTTCGATCGGGAAACCAAAATCCACAACTGGTTTGTAAGACTGACAAACAGTCGTATGGGTGCTACAACCTTTTTCTGCCTACACAAAGAAACTATTTGCCTTCAAATTTAATTTCCAGCCCTAGTAATGTCCATTCATGATTTAAGGAGACGTACGTTACGTGGGCACAGTGAGCCTATAACGAATAATCTTTAAAATATTAGTTTACAAATCTACCTTGCATACGCATTGTGGTCTTCTTTCTCACCGGTGCTCGAGTCACTATGGTTATCAGCACTATATAATAGAAACAAATGAAAAGGTCTGTTCAATAACGGTGAATAAACATACCATAGTCCAGAGCAGTGATGGAGGAATGCATATGTCAAGGAAGTAGTTAAATTGATTTTGCAGTATGTTGAGGAAGTACACTGCACACTGGTGGGGTTATAAAAAGGTAACATTATAAGTCAAAACTTTGGTTCGGCAAGGGAGGGAATTTATAAGATATGCTGCAAAGACAATAAAAGCACAAAGGTTGATAAGCAGTTTAGCCAGCTCAGTTTAAAGATCTTTCTGTCTACTTTTTACAGAACCCTGTTTGCTGATAGCCTACATAGCTGGCGGTTTTGTCGGGGTTAACGCGCGCGCAAGTAAGCGGCAAAGCCGCAACAACGAGCTCGCGACTTGCCGCTAGTTCTCACAGCTTCACTGCTTATTCTCACACCTGTTAACCCAAACAGAACCGCCAGCTACGCACTCTAGTTTGCTGATTGCTTGAGATTGATATACTTACCTTTCATACAAGATATTTACAGTGTCATACGCACTGCTACTTGCATCAAGAGGGCACCTAACAGTCAAATAACACAATACTGCAACCATTAAAATGGGCAACGCTTCTTAAACAGACTGTTTATTTATACGCCTTTCCTTATTCTATCCTATCCCATCCCATTCCATCTTAATCCTATCCTATCTTACCTTGTCAATTTCTTTCCTACTTTCTCAATTTCATTCCAACCTATCTTAAAGTCGTTTGTCGTTTTAATTCAATCAATATTTTACAGAGAACTCAAGCTACGTCAGTATCAATGTCAGAAGTCTTAACAATGTGCCCACTAAACCACCAGTACTGATTATCTAAAATATTGTGCCTAGTATATCTTATAGAGAAGGGAACCTTAGATCTTAAAATACCTGTGCACTTATTTTCGTTTATACTTCATGGTCATCAGACCCTCCTCCCCAAGTGGGGGGAATACTGTAGGAATTATATTTGTCAGGGCAGTAGGTAGGGGGGTGTGATGGGTGCGTACGCAACCTCTCGTGTGCAGTAGAGGTCTGCTTAATCTGAGAGGGAGGGTTAAAATGACTCTCAGAATGCAAGAAAAGTGGACTTCAGCAACTTGATTTTTCAAAATTTCCCAGGAAAATATATCACTAGATCCCCCCTAGAGGTTCATGCTTTCAGTGCTGGCACCCACCCAAGCAAAATCCTGCCTACGGCGCTGTTTGTCACAGAATTGTTAAAGTTCATTATATGATGTAATATGTACAAGAACCTAATTCAGATCACCATCATAATTGGTTTCTAATGTCCAGTCCGAGCCAAGTGATTGCAATGGGCATGAGACTTATAAACCCACCCCAAAGCGTTGTGCATATGTAGAAACCTAACCAACCTTTTTCTTGGGCAATTCTCTGGCATACTGTATTCCCTCTCTGGAGTGAACTTCACTGTTTGTTCAAGAGCTTCATGTTTTTCTTTGGATTTCTGTTGCCTGATTTGAAAAGAAAAATCAAGACAAGAGAGTGTATTCGAAGAGTTTGAGAAAAAAGAAACATTTGTCCGAAAAGCATTCAGAGAGATCGATTATTTTAACTAGCATCAATAGAACTGCAAGGCATGAAGTAGACTAGATGATTTTCTCTAGCATCATAAGCATTCAGCGTGCAGTGGCCTACGCCACATATCTGCAATGCACACAAAGGGCTAGATAATTACTTTTCCGCAACATTTTCAGTTGGTTTTTAAATAAAATGTAACTAACAACTTTAAAAACAGCCAATAAAATTAATAATGCCAAAATCTGCATTGAAATCACTCATGCCAGAAAAAAAAATTTCTTCGTACCTTTTCCTCCGAACAAAGAAAACAGCGATCAGTGTGACAACAAGAATGACTACAACTGCAACAACGATAACTCCAGCCATAATTCCAGTCGACATTCCTCTTCCTGTCTGAGCCTCTTTCCCACCCACTGGTGGTGCACCCGATTTACGAGGAGGTGGGATTTCAGTTCCAACAGAAAAGACTACTTGTGATGGTAATGTGGTTGGTTTTGTGATTGAGGGCTCTGTTGAGGGGATTTTGGTTGGAGAGGATATTGTCTCGTCTGTAAATGAATGTGAGGGCTGACTGTTAGTGGTAATGGGGGAAACTGTGGAAGGTGCTACAGTGCTTCCTTGTTTTGAGGGTGTTGGTGTTGTTGGTGCTGGTGTTGTTGGTGCAGGTGCTAGTGACAAAAAAAAATTAAAATAAAAAATTAAACAAGGTTACAGTAACTTCTACTAAGTAAACAGAAATTGCTGGGTTAGTGCAATTGTCACTTGCGGTCTTCTACTACAGTGAATGGCCTAGTGTCCAGTACACTCAAGCTTAGATCATAATCCAGTCCTTGTGCAATTACATTCCTGAACAGCACACTAGCAACTTCATTACTCTCAAGCTCATAGCGCCACATTCTTGTCCTTAGCCAAATATACTGGGAGGAATAACATGTCATCCAGGCACCAGTTGTTCAAAAGGTGCATAACGCTATCCAGCAGATAAATCACTATCCAGCGGATAAGTGTTGGCAAAACAAACTACACTATCCACTGGAAAGTGATTTATCCGGTGGATAGCGTTATCCACCCTTTGAGCAACTCCAGCGAGGTGCATTGCATTGAGAACCATTATTGTGGCCCTATTGGACTGTGTGCAAATTAATTTCTTACATTGAATTTAAATTGTATGCTTGCTGCCTGCTATTGTATGGCTTTGTGCTCATACTGGTACTTTGATGTTAAACACGGAGCGATCCTATATAACGAGGCTGAACTGTTCAGCCTGCCAATCCCTGCCAATCACAAATTCCAATGAGACAATTTCATTGGTAATTGGGAAATGCAATTAGCTGGCTTTTGGTGTGGCGTGATCCAGACTGATCTCGTTTTCTAAACTGAAAATGGATTCAAAGCAGTACAAGAAATAGCACCAAGATTCTCGTGTATAAAATTCTCTGTTTTGTTGTTTGGGTGCAAACAATCGAAAGCGAGGTTTAGAAATAGTGAAAGATACCTGTAGCTATCAGTCACTGTTCTGCGAAATCACGGAATTTCCTGCCCGCAAGCGACCTAAGCTTAGCGCCGGTACTGAATACAATTACATTGGATAAATACGTTGCAAGTAAACAAATAAATATTTATAAATTCATTTTCTGAAATCTTAATCCGCTTATTGCTGAAAAATAAGATTTTAGTCAAAGATATGCCACATAAAAGCTAGCCAAAGAGCAAACGAAACTTGTAGTTTTGAATTTTGTCGCTTCAAAATTGAATTTGGTGATTGTTCCCGTTTCACGATAGTATAACAAGAACGTTTGTAAAGAGCGTAGCTCCTAGTTCGCCAAATTTCGAAATTTATGTAGAGATTTTTTCCAAAGCATTGTTATCTTTTTTGTTTGAATCCTTGACCCATAAAAACAAAATACTGAAACGATTGTCATTGATGTGTTTAGCATCACCTGTTTGAGCTTTCATGTCGTAACAGTGTTTGTGCGTGGTGGACATCAATTTTGAATTTTCAGGATTATTGCATAAATTATGTTTAAATTTTCTTTTAGCTTGTATGGAAAGAATTATTGGTAGTTTATATTGCATATTAGCTTGTTAATTCCATATAAATGAACTGGGAACGCATTTAAAAAGCAAAATTTTGCGGAGCTCTTCTCTTTCACGACAGTTACTCTGGCACAACTTTTTAAAATTGAAGCCAACAAAGTGCTAGATGGGGCCTTTTTATAGGCTCGCTCCGTGTTTAAAAAGTTTGAAAATTGACAGCTTTTTAAGAAAATAGCAAGCTTCAAATAAGGAAATAAACCAGCTGGATTATTATGTGGAATGTAGTCATCTAGTTCAAAGCAAACTTACTTTTAACATTCCTACTTGTGCACTGATAGAAAACTTCCAGTTGATTTCTTGCAGGGCCATTTGGACAACTGTAACCAAACAGGGATCCACTCACAGAAAAGCGACATTCTTTGTAGTCCTGACACTTAGATACAATCTTGCTCTTAACATCCACAGCTGAACACGTTGTTGATGTCAACTGTTGCCCACAGCTATAAGGAAAAGAGCCATAGGTGGCATGAAGAATGTTGATTGTATAGTCAGTACTTGAACAATCCAGTGCTATTACATCTGCATCACAGCTTTTAGCAGTAAGCACATCATCCGACCCTTTTAAAAGGAAACAATTATATTATAGTTAAATTATTATAATTTATTAATTTTTTATAATATTAAATATAATATTATAATATATTAAAAATAACATATAATATTATATATTAAATATAATATTTATCACTCTCTATTTATACCCAGGTTAATTAATAACTAGCCAATGGTATACTGCAATTCCTGTGTCTTGATTGGTTTATACCTGGCGCGTTTTTGGACACTCAATTTTCCGTAGAATTTTTCGTAGATGTCTACGCCGTTGTGTAGATGTCTAAAGTTAGATGTCCACGCCGTATAGCCGTATAGCCGTACATCCTTATGATCCTTTATATATAGGTTACATTTAATTCCAACCTCTACGCCTCTACGTTCTTTTCTACGCCTCGACGGTTCTATTTCTTAATTCCAACCTCTACGCCTCTACGTTCTTTTCTACGCCTCGACGGTTCTATTTCTTAATTCCAACCTCTACGCCTCTACGTTCTTTTCTACGCCTCGACGGTTCTATTTCTTAATTCCAACCTCTACGCCTCTACGTTCTTTTCTACGCCTCGACGGTTCTATTTCTTAATTCCAACCTCTACGCCTCTACGTTCTTTTCTACGCCTCGACGGTTATATTTCTTAATTGCAACCTCTACGCCTCTACGTTCTTTTCTACGCCTCGACGGTTATATTTCTTAATTCCAACCTCTACGCCTCTACGTTCGTTAATACGCCTTAAGTCTAATCTCTTCGCCTCTACCGTTCTACTTCTTCTAAGTTTAAATTTTAAATTCTAAGTTTAAATTTTAAATAATTTCTCTAAGTTTCAATTTTAAATTCTACTGTTATACGGCTTTTCTTGTAATTTTATACGCCTCTTGTTTTGAACTTTATCAGCTTTAACTTTAATTTTGTAAGTTTTCATTTTAATTGCAACCTTCTTCTCAGCTACCAATATATCCTTTTTTTAATTTTTTAACAAAGACCAGTGAGCAGCACAAAGGAAGACTTCTTGTAGTTGTAAGCTTGTCGTTTATTTCCGACGCGTTTCGTTACAAAAAACGCCTCAATACATATGTTATTACGTGTTGTTATATTTTGGGGGCCATACGATTAGCGCTAATCGTATGGTCCCCAAAATATAACAACACGTAATAACATATGTATTGAGGCGTTTTTTGTAACGTCCGTTTAAAGCATATTTTACTTATTATTCACTTCCATGGGAAGTTGTAGCTAGGCACGCGAATGTGCTATATATGCTGTTCTTTGCTAGTTGTATTCATTCCCTGGAGAAGTCTCAGTTAAAGACGAAACGCGTCGGAAATAAACGACAAGCTTACAAGTACAAGAAGTCTTCCTTTGTGCTGCTCACTAGTCTTTGTTAAAAAATTTAAAAAAAAAAGGATATATTGGTAGCTGAGAAGAAAAAAAAAAGGTTGCAATTAAAATGAAAACTTACAAAATTAAAGTTAAAGCTGATAAAGTTCAAAACAAGAGGCGTATAAAATTACAAGAAAAGCCGTATAACAGTAGAATTTAAAATTAAAACTTAGAGCAGTAGAAGAAGTAGAACGGTAGAGGCGTAGAGATTAGACTTAAGGCGTATTAACGAACGTAGAGGCGTAGAGGTTGGAATTAAGAAATATAACCGTCGAGGCGTAGAAAAGAACGTAGAGGCGTAGAGGTTGGAATTAAGAAATAGAACCGTCGAGGCGTAGAAAAGAACGTAGAGGCGTAGAGGTTGGAATTAAGAAATATAACCGTCGAGGCGTAGAAAAGAACGTAGAGGCGTAGAGGTTGGAATTAAAGGGGCAGTCTCATCAAGATATAGCGCTACTTGAAAGTCTAATGAAGGTGTTGGTATTAATTGGAAATCCACTAATAGTTGCCTAACCTTGCTAAAACGCACTGTACTGGTCACGAAAGTTGTTTAAAACTGGAGTAGCTACGGACGGGTACGAAAGAAATGGTCTAAAACTTGAAAACGTCGGGCCGACGTTTTCAAGTTTGACAGTGTTCTTTGAAGGAAAATTACTAAAAAACCGTTGATTATGGTTTATGCACATCTTAGAGAGTGCATTTATGACCTTTTGGCATTTAAAAGTTATTTTGTTGATCAATGAGTGCCGCTTTATAAATTCAGCATAGTTTGCACAAAAACTCAGAAGAATTCTCGTGATACTGCCCCTTTAAGAAATAGAACCGTCGAGGCCTAGAGGTTGTAATTAAGAAATATAACCGTCCAAGCGTAGAGGTTGGAATTAAGAAATAGAAACGTCGAGGCGTAGAGGTTGGAATTAAGGAAAAGAAACGTATAGGAGTAGACGTTGGAATTAAGAAATAGAACCGTCGAGGCGTAGAGGTTGGGATTAAAAAAAAAAAAAGTAGATTTGAGGAGGGGTAAGGAATTTAAAGTAAACGGGTAAAAACATAAAGGTAAAGGAGTATATATTCAGTAGAAAATACAATAAAAGTGTAGAGATTAGAATAAAGATGAAGAGCCGCAGAAGAGTTAAATGACAAAAAAAGAAAAAGAAAAAGAAAAAGGGTACTAGTGGAGGAGTAGAGTATATAAAGAAAAAATGGGGTTTTTGCATATGAAAACAGAGTTTAAAAAGAGAAAAGGAGAAGTAGACTGGAAATTGGTAAGAATTCGCTAAGTAAAGGGTATAATCGTATATATAGCTTTTATAACGTAATAAATATAAGATAAAAGGATTAAAAAGTTATAAATATAGATAAATAGTAGAGAAAAGAATTGGTTACCATGGCAACGCAATGGAGCGACAAGGCAATGAATAAAAAGGCAGCAGTAAATAGAAGGCGAAGGGGCGAAGTAGAGCAGAAATCTCTACGAAAATTTCAACGCAAAGTTGAGTGTGCAAATCGGCGCCCCACTTGGATTGGTTTACAGGCCATGGTATATGAGCTCATATAGCATTGATCACAAATATGTAAAGGTGTGCATGTCAGCAAGAACAGCCAGGGAGCTCAAATATAGCAATTTTGGGGGTATTTTTAATGCACTTGTTGGATACGAGATAGTTATGGACGTTACTAGCTATATATAGCCTCCTTGGTTATCTACGATCTTGTATTGAACCCACACGAGCTCATGGAATAATAATTATTCCATGAGCTCGCATGGGTTTTGAAAATAAAAGTGAGTATGCTGGGGGTAACTCTGCGATGGACTAGCACCCAATCCAGGCATACGCCTAGTAGTTGCACTGGATAAGCTCAGGCAGTATGGGATGCTTTGGCTGGTGCCGGTTTTACCTTATACTGTATAGTACATCTAGGTGTCTGCCTAAAGAATACTGGTGTCCATTAGCAGAGGTCAACTGTACATATTTGGCCAGCTGAGCATGATTTTTAATTAATGCACAGTAGAATGACAATTATCTCATGTACATCAGTGTATGGACACAAAGATAATCACAACTATTTAACAATTACATTATGAGCTCGAGATTTCTATGAGGTGATAGTTGATGAGGCCAAAGGCCAAATCAACTATCACCTCATAGAAATTGAGAGTGAATAATCTAATTGTTTTAGTAGAATCTAAGTCATTTTCCTTCAAATAATGATTTCTAACTATCTTCTACAATATGAACTAGTATTAAACTTCACGCTTTAGCAAGCGCGAGCGCGGACTGAATTTTCATTTGAAACTTTCAGTTGTGAACTCATGCTCATCAGTTTATTCAGTAATTTTAATGTTTTAATCTCATGCAATGGTGAATTTCCTCCTTTTAGTCTTTGTGGGAGGGAATTGAATTATCCAATAATGTTTCTAAACTTCCTCCGAAGATTCGGAGAAATGAGAAAATGTTGCCATTCTGTAGACAACCTTCGTTCAGCCACTGCACACTAATGGCTGATAGTGTTCAATAGCTCAGCCAATCAGATTGCAGCAATTGCATTAGTATACTAGTAGAATTCTACTATTCAGTAAAAGTCTTAAGAGTGCACAGTGTTACCTGGTGTTACAGTGAGGTAATCAATTTTAAATCCTCTATGAGAGACACCAGCTGTACTGCCAGAGTGGAAGTGGATTCGCACAATATTTCTGGGAGTAGTTATTAACATTGGCTTGTTCCCATTACAGTACTTCCCGCCAATTTGACGTGATATGTCAGTAAGGCCATTTCTCACTTCTACAAAGTCATCCTTGCAACTCTGTTGACCTGAGCCATGTTTGACATCAAACCGTGTAAACATGAGCGCAATTTTTTTTCCACCACTAACTGAAATAAGCCATGTGCAGTCCTTGTTGGAAGGGTAACTAACTGGGTAGCCTGTGCTGGTAATAGACCCTGTTAGACTTGTAATGTATCTTGAACAATCATCTGAAAATGAATGAATTTATTTATAATTTACTTCTTTTAATTATTAATATATTATTTTAACTACATTTTATCTGACTAGTAGATTCTTTATTATTGGCTTCAAATTACCAATTGTACAGCAATGTTATTATTAGGCTTCTCATCCTCACCACGTTTTCTATAAGCAATTATAGTTAATTTGTAAATGTAATTACTAGCACATGCATTAAATTACTTCCTGGAAAAAGTTAACCAATTAGCTCAGCACCATTCCAGTTTGCAAAGTGCTCACTACATGAAGTACTAACTAGATTAAGTTGTAACATGAAACATGTTCTCCTTTATTTGAGGTGACCAACAGTCTCCATGAGTGGTTACTGGGTTTAATAGATAATAATAACAATAATAATTATAATAATAATAATAATAATAATAATAATAATAATAATAATAATAGTAATAATAATAATAATAATAATAATAATAATAATAATAATAATCCACTCTCTTTATTATAATCTATTAACTGGTTTGGCTTCATCATAAATAATTTAAAAACTGACCAATTGTAAAAAAATATTACTGTTTATTTACTATCATGGAACAAAGGTTATAGCACAGTATGGTAACATTGATGTTGTTGTTATTGATGAAGTTGACGATGACGATGTTGTTGTTGTCACTGTTGTTGTTATTATTGTTATATCGTTAAAATATTTAAAAGTTGATATACTTCTAACCAGCTTGATCACTGCAGCCATACACTTCAACTCGAAGGCACATATCGCTGCTGTAACTCTTGGGATATATTCTGAGGTACCTTGTCACAAATGTATCCCTAAAATTGTTCTTTTTCACACCATCACCATTACTGTTTCCGTTAAATATCTGAAAGTATAAAGTTAGGAAGAGAAACAGACTCAGTTCAGACTATGTTCGTAATCTAACGGTGAAAGCATGTTAGTAAAAGTATCTTTGTTGTGACTTCAATTTATTATTTATGTAAGATTCTATTAACAGAATCTTTTTATTGAGAGAATCTTCTATTAAAATCTATAAAAAGTATACATTGTGGTTCAACCTTAACCTTGGGATATCACAGGATTACCATCCTATGTTTTTGAGGTCACAGCATGCACATATAATTCAAATGTCCTCACAAATTGCTATTGTAAATATTTAAGCTTCCTATTAAATGTTGTATATTGGCAATAAAATGAAGTAGAAATATTTTTCCAATTATGTTTAAATTTGTTTAAATGCAGTTTTTGTGCGATTTGAAGCATCCAAGAGTTAAGTTCCATGAGTGCATGAAACTTTCACCTCCAAGAATCAGTTACTGCCTCTGAAATGCAACCAAAAAAATCTATTTCCTCAACTGGCCTTCATCAGAGCTCCTGGTCCTCGAAAGAACAGTCTTTGATCTATAGTCTGGCCTAATTTGAGGCCTGATCACCTTGTAGTGTAAGTTGTTCTTTTAATCTAAATGGAATATCAAATTGCCATAGATTTGCCAATTTCCTGTGACAGGAGTATTACCACCAGCTGGGACAATTTAATAGGCAATTTTCACTGAAATTGGTCAAAATTACTGCCTGTGCTCTCCCTACAAAGCAAGCCATGTTCCACTACAAAACGTCCTCTCAGGTTCCCCAAAGAAATACTTCAAAATCACTACAGCAAAGCTGAAGACAAAGTTTTTTTTAACACCAAAAAAGGAATTTACTAAGGAATGTTCTGGTTTTCTGGCAACACAACTTAGTTGTTCAGTTTCTACTTTAGTTCAGTTTGTTTGTTTCTTGTGAGCATGTTCTGGTTTTGACATCACAGCTCATCTAGTCCCAGGTCCTTTCCTCATGCGGTTTTTGACCCAACAGGAAGTGAAATTTCACGTTTTCAGATGGCTAAAACGCAGTGGGAATAATAAAAATAATTCCGTTTTTTTTTTGATGTTCAAATCAGCATCCCATGTAGATTCAATCAAGCAAATAATATTAATACACATATTTGGTAGTGTCCTCAACAAATCTATGTAATCGCAAGTATAAATAGCTGTTAAATGCCGTATTCTCACCACACAGTATCACTTACCACATCAGCACCATTTTCTGCTTCATAAAAGAACCATAATGCTCCATCGTAACTGTACTTTATCATGAATGTCTTAACATAGTAGTTGCGCAGTAAATATTTCACACCTTGAGTAGCAATGGCCGATACATGTCTGACCCTTAGCAAATCTATCTGAAAGTACTCCTTTGTAGCATCATTGGTATCACTACACCAAGACTTTGATCTACGATGTAGTCTGCCCTTGTTGACATCCCAGCTAGGGTGATACGTATAGGAGCTAAGCTGGGAAATTTTTATGTTTCCATTCTCCATTCCAAGTGCAGTTGAGCATCCTACAAAATTATCATTACAACAGAATCAGAAATCGGGGAAACTCACCTATAAAAATGGAAGATAAAATAATGTGTTGTGCCTTTAATAGGTCTTATAGAGAGGAGGCTTATTAAAAAATGAACTTCCAAACAGGGGGCATACCAGACAGAGGGGCTTAAAAATATAGAGATTTTAAGGCCGATTTACACTGTACAACTTTCTCATATGCAAAAAGCTCGTGACAGGCCTGTGACACAAATTATTTGTTTGGTGAAAATCAAACCTTAACAACTGTCATCAGAATGTTGTGGATTGATTTCGATGACGTGATTCATGTTGCAGTCATGGCGGAAGTGTGTCGCATGCAATAATCACAGGCAAAATTGTACTGTCTTAATTGCCTTTTACAGTGCTTGAATGGGTACCCAGGGATCCAGAGGGGCAGTACTACAAGTCCGAGTAAATTATAAAGATGAAATGTTCATTTGTCACAAGTGTGGGACAAATGAAATCTGAGTCTCTGACTGAAATCGAACACATGGCCTCCCAGATACCGGTTGGGCACTCTAACCACTTTGCTACGAGAGACTCTGTGAGAACTGGGCCATTTAGTTATACAGTTAGGGGCAACATGCAGGGGTTATACTTACCACTTACCGTCCTCCAGTGTTTTCTATACCCTAATCCCTCCTTGCAACCACTAAACTTAAATTAATTGCGTTCGACGATAGGAGAACGCAACCCTAATCTTGTGTAGCTAAGAAAAATCGAGATTTTGTTTCTTCTGCAATTTGCCTCGCTTTCGTTTCTTCTGCAATTTGCCTCGCTTTCGTTTCTTCTGCATTTTGCCTCGCTTTCGTTTCTTCTGCAATTTGCCTCGCTTTCGTTATTGGCCTCAGCTTGACGATCTCACTCGAGTGGCGTCGGTGGTACCTTACATGTATTTCGATCATGCAGCCATTGTCGACAGAGCGAGGGATTACCGCAAGAGACTTTCCTTGAGGCTTGGCACTCTAGGCGAGACCCAACGTGGGCAATGAGCGTATTGACATACCATCAATTCGCAAGTCTTTCGCGTGATTCGATCTTGCGCAAGAATCGCTTTGTGACATTTGCTATCGTAGCACGCGCCAATCAGTGAACCGTAAAAAAAAAGCCGTTACGGCTTTTATGACATTTGAAACTGATGAAGACCGAAGATGTTCTGTCGAAACGTCTCCTGCATGGGGAAAATACCGTTTTTTCACGCAAGGCAAGTTACAAGTAGCACGTTGTTCTTCAATGGCGAGCATATCGAACACACTACATAATCTACGATTACTCCTAGTTATTAAATAGTAAACAAATTTTGTCTTTTCCTCCCAGGGGAGGGGGGGGGGGGGGTACTTGGGATTTCAAATGACGGGGATGATAGAAGGATATTTAAGGGTTTGAAATTTTCGATTCCTGGATTTTTTTGGGTAGGAACATTTGACAAGTATGTTTTTGGGTGGCTTGATTTTAGTAGTGATTTTTTTTGGGTATTACTAACCTAGGCTGAGTGTTCTTGGATGTCCCTAGTGTTGTTAAACCAGATGAAGGAAAGATTATTTAGATGATATGATGAATAAACAAACACAAACATTTAATTTCTAATGTTTTACATGTAATTGTTTAAAATTTTAAGGGTCAGAAATTTGGCATGGGATTTTCTGGGGGTTACTTTTTGGTCCAGGGATTTTTTGGGGGGTTTTGTTGGAACGCCTGGGGATTTTTTTGGGTCTTGATTTGTGCTCCCATTCGATCATCCCCGTCACTTGAAATCCCAAGTACCCCCCCTGGGCTTTTCCTACACTTTCCTCTCCCATCTACCAAACCTTCCCTGCTCCTCCAGAGTTAAGTCTAAATAGCAATCGATAAACGGTTTTTGTGTGGTTATTGATTGATCGATACCAATCAACAGATTTTGCCGATTGATCGATTGGTTTTCCGATCATCGATTTCCATCGATTTTATACGCCGGGGAATGCATGAGGCAATCACGTCCTAAATTATTGAATAATTTGAGGTTCTTAAATTTAATGAACTGAATGTACTTTGTATTGGATATCACTTAAGAAGTAAATGATGCACAAAACTGTGGATTCTGGCCTTCATTCGAACACGCTGCAGCTTGGCAGTGAAAAGGCAGATTGCTAAACACGGGCAGATATAAGCTTAAGCTTATTATGTGTATAAGCACGTAACCTTTCTGCCCCTTAAACTACAGTAGCTTATCTCAAGATCCAGTTTAAGCTTAACTTCAAAATGATTTGAAAGGATTCCAGTTCACTTTTGCTTTATGTTTGCGAAGTTCAAGAAGGGAGGTAAGTCAAGACAAACGTGTTATAAGCTAATAGTTCGATACCTGATCTCGATGCTTCAATGACAGATAACCAAACATCACTTCCAAAGATTGCGCACAAAAACGTGACCTTGAAAACCGCGAACTTTTTGAAAAGTAAACGAACCATCCTGTGTTAACACATCTTGAGAAAACTTGGTGATAGCAACATTGAAGAAGAAAAGAGAACGCGGTTGAAATTCAAAACAAACAAATCACAGCGTCCAATAAACCACTCTTTGCCTTTTCAAGTGGCGTAAGTCTCCTAAGTAGGGTGGGGCAAGTGCGTGAGTGGTAGTGGGTTCGCGTGCTGTGTGAAACGCAACTTCAAAGTAAGTTAAAGTACGTAATAGCGGCTGTTTGACGCATTTAGTCCTGATTTTTTCACGATTCAGAAGATTGAATCTAAATGGTTATGGCTTTCTTCAAACAGGAGAAACATATTGGACATCTTCCAAAGCAGATGCAAATTATGGACAACGCAATGCGGAATTAAATGTTCGCGTTTAGTCATTAGTGCATGGTTCGCTGGTTGCGATCCGCTCCAACTAAAAAAGTGGACATCAAAACATATATTATGATCGCCATTACTAAGTGTATATTTAGCAACGGTTTCCATTTTTTGCCAAAAAAAATGCCTGTCCAATGTTTTTAATCCTGCGAAAGATTGATAACCACAGGTTGTGGGTTTCTTTTTTTCTTTTCGTCTTTATGGATACCAGTCAGAACGAAAATAAAACCTCTAAAACCACAAGCAAAATATATACTCTGAAGCAACCGTTTGCAGTCGACAGATAACCTTTATAGGGCCTTTTAGTCCAGTTCTGGCCCTCTCTCTGTCACCGCGCAACACTACTGGACTAAGGTCTTCATGCGCTGAATTAGTGAGGAATTAGTTGCGGTTAGAACTTGTTTCATCGCTGTTTTTTCTGTGAACCTATAAAATCAACCGGGAAAGGTAACTGATAATTTCAAGCAGTCCGACAAAAAACGATCAGTCAGGTTGATATCTTTGAGAATTCATAATCATGTGATCGACGTCCTTATAGCAAAAAAAAGTTACTGACGGAGTTGAAACGCTATTAGTTTTATACCTGAATCATTTATATTTTCATCCGTTTTGAGAGGTCATGCTCTATATACCAAGTCTGTTTGAACATTATTCACTTACTCTTCAATTTTAAAAATGACCGCCATAGTCGTCATACGTTCGGCTCAGTTCAGTGAGATGAAAAGATTAAGAAAGGGATGGGGATTAATTAAGTTGAAAAAGATAGGCAAAAAAGAAGAGAGTCAGACTACTCTCAAGCCGATTGAACTCATTGAGGAGCCTACACAGCCGTTAATGATCAGGATCGTCAAATGATGCTCATATCCTACTAGCAGAGAAATATTGCTACTTGGTTACGTAACATTTGCCAACATCGTGTTGTATGGGTCTGCGGTTTGCATTTGCTATGCACCTCGGCCATTAAAAGACTGCTATTGTCAATATTCGCAAAAGAGAGTGAGGTAATATCATAAATGATGGGTAATTTAGCAGTGTTTGCCCCAGCTTGCTAGTCAACCTGCCGACGTCGTAAAACGGCATTAAGGCAAAAACTCACGAAAGGATGATTTTTTTTTTGGCCAAACTGGAAAAGGAGGACCTCTGTTATCTCGTTCCCTGAGCCTGCGTCCCCCTTAACCAGCGCTCTCGGGAAACGCAAACGGGACGTATGTGTTCTCTTCAAATCATAGGCGGTGGGGGGGGGGGGGGGGGGGGGGGAGGGGGAGCGCCATTTCTTCATGGCCTTTGAAAGTCTGAAGGATGGGATAGCTAGATTAATCAGACCTTCATTTTACCGACAAGGAGGAGGGAGGTCGCACGTTTTCTGCAACGACTACTAAATGTTGGAATCACCTTCCCCTTAAGTTGCGCGCCTCTTCATCTGTAAATATACTTAAGAACGCTTTGTACAAACATTTTAAATCAAGTCATCTCAAGAATAAGGTTTTTACTCCTTTTTTAGATAATAATTTTTAGATTATGATATTTTAGTGATAATTTTTTGTATTAACATTGTAGCTTAGCTTTAAAAATTTTTAACTTACATTTAGATTTTTAATTAGGTTTTAACTATACATTAAATTAGATTATTGCTTATAATAGATTTTTAACTTTTAGTGTATTTAAGAGGGCCACAAATTTATTAGTTAGTTAACTATTACGTGTCACCCTCGTTAAATAAAGTTTGATTGATTGATTGATTGATTGATTGATTGATTGATTGATTGATTGATTGATTGATTGATTGATTGATTGATTGATTGTTTTATAGAGAAATCCGGATTCAATGCAAGCCGCAACTTGGATAGTCGTGTAAGTCGAGTCCCTTCATCCACACAGGAGTATAAATGTGTTAAGTTAACCAAATGTAGCCCAACCATTTGGTCGGTCGGTTAATCGATCAGTTGGTGGGTAGGAAGGTTAGCTGGGTGGTTGGTCAGTTGGTCGGCTGGTTGAATGGTCGGTCGGTTGGTGGGTAGGAAGGTTAGCTGGTTGCTTGGTCAGTCGGTAGGTTGGAAGGAAAAGCGCCCTGACACTGGACTGTGGAGGCATCAGTGCTATAGGGTGGAACAAGTGCAGGTGTTATCGAGAGTTGCTGATTGTTATCAGTCTAATCAGATCGAGCGTGAGTTTTGCAAAACAAAATCTTTAATATGTAAATAATTTAATAGTATTTTTATACTTAAATGATTTAATAATTACCTCGTAGCCTCGAACTTGTAACCCTAGTCATAATCAGCGTTAGGTCGCTAGTTCAACAGCTGTCATGAACATTTGACGTCGTCCTTCGGTCACCATCCATTCTCTGCAGATCCCAGCGCCTTCAGAGACTCGAGAACAAGACGTGAATCGAGAACGGTCGCCATAACAACTTCTGAGCCCACCAAGCGGGAAACAGATGCCCTTCCTTCCCGAAATAACCATCATGATGGTGTTTCTATGTTACAGTGCTTTGTTTGTTCTCACATTAGACTTAAACAACTGTAAGTTATACTTTCTGTTCATTCTGAGCGAGACTGGATTTGTTGATGGCGTCCAAGTGCTTCCTACATCTTCATGTGAATTTTAAACTCGGATTCAGGATACGGACAGTAACAATGGATATCGACAAATAACCATTTTTAAGAACCAGAATTAATTGATCAGTTTCGCCTTTTACAATGGTTGTAAGCTGTTTTTAGGCGAACATTATGTAAAGAAAATCACATCGTGAGTTCAGTTTTTACGGAATACCCAAGAGATAGAGGTCTATCATGCATGCAGCGAGTGACATGTCTAACTTACTTCGAACGGTGCGATATAGCGGGAAATTCTAGACTTCTGATTGGCTGTATATCATTGCACATCAGATTGTTATGCTAACAACCTTTTTATGCCACTTACCAGGCGGACACCAGCTGTTATTATTGTTATTATTATTGTTATGCTTTTGCAATACTGTAATGTTTTATGGTCATGCAAATAAAGCGCAAGTGTTGTTGTTGTTGTTGTTGCCTGAAACATCCTGAAGAGGTTTGGCGTCAGGGATTTTGAATGAATTCTTGAATGAATTGAAAGTCTGTTTTCAGTCTGTCGTGTTTGCTAACCACATAAACGTGAAAGATCGTACTGTTAGGCTCGTATAATAGTAAAAACGGTAGATAGATAATTTACCCGGCTACTTTGATACCCGAGCTTTGATGCAATTTGAAACAATACAAAAACTGGACAAAAAGTTGTTTTGAGGTCGGCATTCAATTTTAAAAACACACGATTAAAAAAATGAATAATCAGATAATTATCCTTACTGCTCATGATGAAAGAACTATCATTTCGGCCGGCCAAAATTCAAATTTCGTTCACTTCCAATTTCAGGACTCCTAGCTACTTTTTGCAGGCCGTTCGCAGTGTTGATCCTTCTAAAACCATTCTGGATCATTCCATTAGTTACGGCCAGAACTATAAATTCTCGGTGCAATGTTTTCTCCGCGCCGGCGAAAATACAAAGGAAAAAAACAACTATCACCCATACCTTAACCACGTATTTTCTCCGGCACCGTTTTATTATTTGTGACGTAAATCCGCCGGAAAAAATATATGACAAACGGTTGGTACAGCAGCCTGCGTCTCGCCGCACTGTAGTTCAGCCGGCAAATTTTCATCTCGTTCGTTTGTCCTTTGTTGCTCAGTTCTCGGCTGCGGTTTTTCCAAATACGCGATGGGCGTAAACTGCACCAGGTATTACTTGCCACAGTCGTTTCAGGAGCCATCCCCGTTGTCCTCAAAGCTCTACAAACCATTCCCCAGGAAGAAACGATGTACTCGAAGCGCTGTGATAATGCAACTGACAGGTGATGGACTCGCGAGTAGTAACCCGCCACGCTACATGAACGAGTTGGTCAGTTCGGTGCGGTATCATTACCAGTACCAATGCTTGTTTGCGGCACAGGACGACTCAGTGCTCGTTTACGGTAAGAAACGAAACAGATCATTGACACCGTCCCTTTAAAATATTCAGCACGTAAATTATCAGTAGTGATAATGTTATTTTAATGTATTTTTTTATTTTCACTTGCGTAGAATGATTTCACCGAATTGATTTTTTAAATTTATACACGCCGTGAAAAATCATTTGAGCGACTGCTTCGATATAATGGACAGGGGATTTGAGTAGACTTTTTTTCAACATACGCATATCAAAACTATTATTTTCGCACAAGTCAAACGCAACGCCAAACGCAGTTTGTTTTTCACCTGTTGTTTCACCTACACCGCCGAAACTAAAACAAAAAGTCTAAATCAGACCAAGTACGATTCGTGCGCGAAGCAAACGACAAAAAAATGATTGAAGATATTTTGAACATAAACAAAAGAAAAGGTACACTAACAGAAAGAGTTAGGTTAAATTCGGTGGCAATGGAAATTGACTTATAAGATCATAAACTCGATTATGAGTATTTTGGTAGGCGAGATAAAGCTTTCTTCACAGTCCCAAAAACTATATAATGTAGCAAAAGCCATCTGGCCACCAATAACTCACTCCTCTATCAGCTAGCTATGTTCTCACAAAATGAATTTTTTTCATAATTAAAGTATCGTTTGCAGAAAGAAAGTCGACATAGTTATTCGACATTAGATTTTACTGTTAAGTTAATCAGCGCATTACACAACATATAGATTGATTAATCAGTAAACCGCGTGTATTTTAATACCTTGTTTAATCATATGAGTTTTTCGGCCAGTTTCTAAAGTTTGCGAGAGCTAATGACTCCTTGGAAAAGTTCAAAGAATGGACTGATAAAATATTTCTTCATTGACCGAAGAGACGTTTATGTAAATTATTCAGGCGGTCATTTTGGTCAATTCAAAAGAAAAACGACTCACTACGAAGCAAACTCACGACAAAAGAAAATCAACTCGTGGTTAAAGAAAATCAACTCTCGAGTTTACTAGACTCTCACTGGCTATTCCTCGCGTTTCATTCAGTCTCACACAGTGGATACCGTGCAAAACATTTTGTCTTGAAACTCCCCACCCCCTTCCCAGTAATCTTTGTTTTGGGCCTAAAGGAATTAGATATTTCTCTTTTCTAATAAATAAAAATCAAAACTCTGTTTGGAAGAGGAAGGTCTGTAACCGGATGTGAATATATTTTTTTTTATTTAAGGAGTTGCCATAGAACCATCAACCCACTTGGCCAAAAACCCAATCTACACTTCACGCACGCGCACATGGGACTTAGCATCTTCGCCTTCGACTACCAACACCAAGTACCATTGCGCGCTGACTTCCGGTCCTTGGTCCATCTCGCCCAATGGCCTGCAGCTGTGTTGCTTAGCAACGAAACAGGGCATAGAGGAAGTGGAAGACCTTTTTCTCTGTAAGTATGATCATTCCGCGCCACAGAAATGCACTCCATGCAACCTTCCTGGAGGTATGTCAGAATATCGAAGGATCTACCCACAAGGTTGCCCTTTCTCCTGTGACGGAAGCATGATTGCCTCGATTCGAGTTGTGGATGGAGCCCTCCAGCTGTCGCTCACCAGTACCCGCAACGGAAAGACTATTTGTTCCGAGAAAGTCAACAAAGTATGCTTCGGGTTTCGCGGCGTCGTTGTAGATTGCGCGTTTTCTCCCAACGGTCGAGTGCTTGGCGTGACCTCATCGCATGGTCAAGTTTATTTCCTGAGTTGTGGCAGGTTAACTCTTGTAAACAGCTTAGACTGTGCGACTATTCTCTCTCCGTACAAAGTCCCGGAACTTCTCAGCGGCAACCTTGAAGACTTTATCACGATGTCCGTGTGCATTTTCGATCCGCGGTTTCCCTTTCAACGGTTTGTCACGTGCGTCTTGTATGCAGGTGTCGTTAAAACATGGCACATGCCAAGTCACGAGAGAAAAGAGTCGGAGATTCAAATCGAACACACGCTAACTTTTAAAAAGGTGGTAAACGTTGTGAAATATTCTCCCGACGGATCGCTTCTTGCCGTAGGGGGAAATGACGGGACCATTTCTTGTGTAAATACTGATGACGGAACGATCAGTTTTGTCCTTGACGCGACGCAACAGCCACCAGAGTTTCACAGCGAGGCAGGCATCTTCCACATGGCATTCACACAGAGTGGCGAACAACTTGCTGGCAGCTACAGTGACGGCTACATAAGAATTTGGCAGCTGCCAATCATTTTTGATTTGAAGTTGTTATGCCGACAAATGATAAACTCCCGCGTGCCACCTAATAAAGTTCACCGGCTTCCTTTGCCTTTACAACTGAGGAACTTTCTTCTCCACAAACTCTTTTAATCATCATTAAGAAGTGCTCCTTTCGTAGACTAAAAAAGTATCATAATTCCTTCAATAGCGTATCTTTTCTCCCACAAAGGACCGAGACCGTGGAAAAAAATATCAAAATTTATTTGCGGTGTGGGAGGGGGCCCTCCTTACAGTAGGGATACTCGACTGCACCTTTCAGGCGTAGAGAATGGTATTTTGGTAATTTCTTGGCTCGGGACAGGGGTTTTCCGATAGAACTTCCTTTAAGGAGAGCTAGACAACTCGCCCTTGTTTTCTATATGAGTGATAGAAAACTCGATCTCGATCTCGATCTCGATCGACTCTTAGACAAGTGTAATTGTTAAAACGACGGGCGCGATCGATATACACAGTCGACCGTTTCTATTGCGGATCGGATACCACAGAGACAGAGTTGAATGTCCGTAATATGGAGGTGTCTATCATAATAGCTGCGGTAGAAATCACATGAATTTTGGTTTCACCTAATAAGTAGAGTTGTCCGTATTATGGAGGTATCCGAAATTGAGGTTCGACCTCTTGGAATATCTCAGAAAATGACCGTAAGCCACTCAATCAAATGTAGATCAAGGTATCTTTTGGACACTTACGTCCAAGGATTGAACGCAGGTATTGTTCAACAGATACTTCATATAATTAGATACTTCTTTGCATTTTATTGTATAGTCGCGTGTTTTTATCCTTTGTAAGTAGTTATTATTATTATTATTATTTTCTGCTCTCACTTATCATGACTTTTGCGTTTTAAGTAAAATGTAACTTTTTATTTTTGTCCTTTTTCTTTGTAAAAGTATTGCACTTATGAATAAAGTGTGCAAAAAATATATGTATATATTACTTCATATTTGACAGAACTAAGTGTGTTTCTGTGAACTTTCATCAATGAGGACACTTTGTGATGCTCATCATAAAAACGTGCATACAAAAATCTAAACGCTCTATTATGATAACTTTTAGATTCAACATAAGATTGACAATCTTGTTTAAGATTCCGTTGAGCTTGAAATATTAAGTTTCTGCGCTTTGGTAATCAATCCATGCTCAAATCAGGGAGGGGGGGGGGGGGGAGTATGAATGCCATTAGCAAGCCCAAATTTTGTCCATTTTCCATTTCCTAACCGATTTTTTTGCCCAATTCCCAGTCCCACGCTCAATGCTTGTTTGTGATTCACTGATTCCCAGTCTCAGTGACCCAAATCCCAGCGAAAAAGGCAAATCCAGGTTCCCATTTTGACCTCTTTGTTCCTCATAGGAGTGCTACATGTCAACCGCTTCCTAAGCGACAGCGAGAAAGAAAACTCTCACTTTCCACTGAATCCGCTAAGGAAAAATCTTTAAAACGCTGCAAAATAAATCCGCGGCCGGAAAAAATTCTCATAAGTTTTCTGGTCGACACAAGCAAGTTTTATTATCGCTAAATTGGAACAATTGGACATAAATAGCATTTAAAATAATGACTTTTTGGTTCAACCTCGTCCTCAGTGAGCGTTACATGACGTTATCCTTCAAAAGAGAAGGGAAAAATGTCAGGGGGAGGGGTTAACCTTAATATTATCAGCAGGTGAGCGGGGGAGATGGTTAAAATTAATTTTTGCTTAGTGAGAAGGGGGTGCGACTTAATTTCGAGCCGTGTTTCACCCATTTCCCCCTCCAGGTAATTATTACACAGTCCTCAAATCCCACACGGCAGTGGAAATTATTTCAAGCTTGGCAAGCTCAACACCGCTCAAACCTCGAACGCTCCTAGCCTGATTCTATTCTCAGACGTCCGAGCTAGAACGCTCCCAGAGAGAAAACGGCGTTAGTTTTAGTTATTACATCGGAACCCCCCTCCCCCCCCCCCCCCCCCCTGCGCCTCCTACACAGTGGGGATGAGGATGTTGGAGGCTTCAACGCCCGCCTACGGCTGCCCCTGCTCTGCTCGGCGTTTTTTCTTTCGTATTTGGCGCGCTTGTGTCCTGTGCCGTTGCAGGCCTGGGTATTAGTAGTGACGTTGCGAGTGACTGCGTGGCTCCCATTACGAAAATCAAAATGGCGGACGACAGCTCACCGGCATCGAGCGAAAAGAAGCGACCTCTTACAGATGATATGAAAGGTTCATCGGTCGATGGTGCCATGGAACAGAAAGAATACCTGGTAAACTAATTTATTTTTATTTGAAATTTATTCCTGCCCCGTTAATTTTAGACTTTTCGCTCTTCTTACATCCTATCCTATAAAGTTTATTTTCCTTTTCGTACATGTTAAAATTACGGATGTTGTTTTTAAATCAGCTGTTTTGAACATTGTTTATGTTGTTACAGGAAACGTTACAACATTTTCTCGTATTTTATCGTCAACATAACACAGTTCTTTGTACTGTTTAGTTACTAAAAACATGGTTTTGTTTCGTCTGATTTCAGGAGGTATACAAAGATGTTCTCAAGTGTGTGAAGTCTCTGTTTGATTTGAGTCGGTAAGTTTGCGACTTTGCGCATAAAATTGCACTGCAAACATAAAGCTGATTGAATTTAAAATATATCTCTACACGTATAAATTTGTATTTGTAAAATTGTTAACGATGTTCCGTTATCAAATAGAGACGTTGTCTTACAATGGATTAAATATTTTTTTTATTAAAAGTTACAGCCTTTGACTGAGTGCGCTCAAACAGTGCAAATAGTAATTTTTGAATTGTTTTCAAACAGAGACAAAGACCATAAAGAGGCAAACTTTCCTGAAGATTCTGTGGAACCACAATCGTATGTGTCCTTATTTTTATTTTAATGCTTTAATGAATCGAATAAAATGCTTAATTCATACATGTACAAACATGTAAATGGCTTTGGGCATGGCTTATATGGTCCATAATCCAGCCCGTGTGACATGCGCCCAATTCCCTGAAAAAGAACAAGGAATTCATTCTGAATCCTTTTCTTGAAAAAAGTGGGCAGTTGCTTGTGAAGTTATAGGTTGAATACTCGTCTATACCAGGGGATGGGCCTTCATTACTTTTACAGCGGATTCAGTTTGAACATTTAACAGTCTCAGATGTCATGTTCATTGCCACGGTTTAATTGATTGCATTGCGAGGCAAAATGACTTGCTTGGTGGGAATGACAATGTTCTGTCTGGGAAATACACGATGCACTTTTTCCCAGACATAACGTTGCAATTCCTGCCTAGCAGCATCTGTTATTTTGCCTCACAAAGTAAATCGACCGTGACAGCAAACACAGTATGGGCCACTTGGCTCAACACACTGGGATTGCTCTTTATCCTGTGTCCAAATTTCTAATCACATGAACTTTAAAGTTGTAAATTTCCCACATTAAACCAAATCTGTTTCAAATGGCCGGCTCTAAAGGCATTTCTCCATGAAATATAAATGTTATGTGTTTTCGGCTGTGTATTTCCTTCAGTTATTAAAATACTAAATATTAAATATTATTACTTGTCATATTCCATGAATTTTTTTGATTTTACTTTAAATTTGGATCAAATACAGTTGAGGTGATAATTTTTTCTGCAAAGTGCATTTTTCTGGTTACAATGGTTTCATGGTGAAGAAGGGCTCTGCCTGAAACGTTTGTGTTTGTGAACTACACAAAATGACACTTTCAACACCATTTTTGAAGTTTCTTGTTTATATTACTATTTTTAAAGTGTAACACATCAACTGGGAATTTTTTTGCCCACATTTGTCCATGTATTTTTATAACACGAGAACATTTGGTGTTTTCACCTAAATCTACCTCCAATGTTTTTAGTATAAAGTCAAAGGTTTAATGATCCGTATTTCTTAGGTGAATACAAATCATAGAGATTATAACGCATGTCATTATATAAATATTTTAGAACTCATTATTAAAAAGAGTGCATTCAGACTTAAAGAACAGTAATATTCTGCTGACTCACAATTGCTTCATCAAAACTATATAAATTTTTATTAATAATAATATTGTAACTGCACGACCATGTACATGTTTCTTTGTTGAGTTAGGTTAAAAGAGATGGAGAAAGATTGAGAGATCTACTTTTTATATATGATTTTTGTTTTATTTTTAAACATCAACCAGTTGCCACAGGAACAAAACTCTTTTCAAAGTATGTTGTTTTACATCGGTGATTAGCTATTCCTCTTGGCTGTGCCAGCTGGCTTCAGATAATAAGATTCACTTAAATTAAAGCTGTTAACCACCTGGCTTCGATTTTTTTGACACCATATTTTTCCTAAAAAATATAATGTGGCTGTTTGGTTCAATTTTATCTTTGGTTCAAATTTTATTTTCCTTTATTTTAAACTCATCATGCATTACCGTACCCCCAAACAAAGGAAAATAAGGATAAAATTGAACCATAACATGGCCACCACTTTACAGTATCGTTTGTTACTTAAAAGATGTTAAGACGGATTCAGCTGAAAGTTCGAGGAATAAGTGCAAAAGTTAATTACCAAAATTCTTCTCAGAACACTGCAACATTTTGTATACTGTTCATTTGGAACATCACACTGTAATTAATTTTTATAAGGGACCCCATGGTTAAATTCTAAAGCATTATCAACAAAGTTTATGTCAAACCTTGTAAGAATGCTTAGAATGTGTGGTTATTTTGAACTGGCCTGAACGATCGTTTTAGCTAAAACAAGTATGGAGAACTTCAAATTCATTTTTCTCTTACAGGGTCAGCTTGAGAGCTAAAGTTTTGATAAGTTCTTCTTAAGTGTATTCAAACTGTTACCATGCTTTGAGTACTTTTTGGTATCTTTATTTTTGCCTTTATTGCTCGAATGTTCAGCGGAAACCATCTTAATTATTTGTATACTCTTCAGCACTCAAAATCCTCCACACTGCATTTTAGTGCCTCTCACAGTCAATGTGCTTCATACATGAACGCTCATCAACTTAAGTTTATAATATTCATGCAAATATTCCTTTAATGAATATGATTGACATGATTTCACCACATGATTTAAAGTTTGGGATCATGTTTTGATTAATCAAATAATTCAGTTCTAATATGAGGTTTGCACTGAAATGCCTGAATTTTACAGTTGGCTTTTTTTCATTTTTATAATCTACAGGAAAACAGAACTGAGCAAAGTACTGTCTCAAATCTCCAGTCTGGTGAATCATGAAAAGCCAGAAATACAGTAAGTGTTTAATCATCTTATTGTATCTTGCAAAATCACTATGCACTATGCTATACAGGGTATGCTATGCGCTATGCTATGCAGGGTATGCTATGCACTATGCTATGCAGGGTGTGCTATGCAACAAAAATCACTATGCTATGCAGCAAATTCACTATACACTATGCTATGCAGCGTATGCTATGCGCTATGCTATGGAGGGTATGCTATGCAGCAAAAATCACTATGCACTATGCTATGCAGCAAAATCACTATACACTATGCTATGCAGGGTATGCTATGGAGGGTATGCTATGCACTATGCTATGCATGGTATGCTATGCACTATGCTATGCAGGGTATGCTATGCAGCAAAATTACTGTGCACTATGCTATGCAAGGTATGCTATGCATTATGTTATGTAGCAAAATCACTATGCACTATGCTATGCAAGGTATGCTATGCACTATGCTATAACCAAGTTCGAACTAGCAGGGTCTAACTGTACATGTAGGTCAATTCAAAATAAGAGGCACAGTATCCTAAGAGATATTGATAAGACTCACAGTAATAACTGTTTTTTTTTTCTCGCTAGGTTTACTTGTAATCCGGATCATTACACGCATACCAGCATCATTGCCAAGACCTTGTCGTTATACTTGTCTTTATTGGAAGAATCCTACGTGAAAAAATTATCTGCTTGTATCAAGTCAGACTGCTCACACTGGCTATCCAAGCTTTTTGGGTAAGAGAAGTGTTTTGATTTGTCTACACTGTACATGTGGCAAAAAATACTATTAATACATCTTTTGTTGTTGACATGGTTTGTGACTACTAATAAAAGTGCCCCTGTTTCTGTGGGTGATGATTTATTGCAAGATGGTGGTCTCTAGAGTCCATAACTTGTAGATTGAATACATCCAACATTAGGTTGTAGTCAAGCAGACAGTCAAGCACTGTTTGTGGCACTCTTATTGAAGTCCATGTATTTTGAAGAACTTGTGACCTTAGATAGCAGAGATAGTTCAAGATCTTTGTTGCCATGAGGATATTTTGTTTTTCTAAGGACAATCCCTACCAGTTACCACATCATCATCAATGGAAACCAGTGTTTTGGCAGGAATGGGAATGCCCTCCTCTATCACAACAGCAATAATGATTAATTCACACAGAAATATTTACAGTGCTTTTCATGCAACTTCTGCAATTAGCATAGCTATTTGAGGTGGGAATAGCTTTTCACATCCTTTGGAAATAGCCTAATTCATAGCCTTTGTTGCCTTTCACATCAGTTAGGTACATATGTACAAATAAACTGAAGAATTCTTCTTTGGCAAAAATTCAACGAGATATAAATCCACAAACTGTGTGTTGTTTGATTTGAAGGTATGAAAATGCTTTGTCTTGCTTCCATCAACATCAGTGGGATGGGCTTGTACGAGGTAAGAATCACATTTCTGTCACCTATTGTACCTGAACTAATGGTCCAGAGATTCCCAAGAATTGACTACCCAGGACTTTGCTGAATGCTTACATGTACACCCGTCCGGTGCTGCACCCACACTGTACAATACTTACTGAACACTTGCTGTTGAAAAAACATAGTTGAAAGACCTCTCAACAATGCCAATTGTTTCTCTACAAACAAAACTTTTGCTCATGATACACTGGCCAAAACTGACAAGTGACCAACCACTGTTCACAATCTTTAAACATGTTTTAACGGCTAATAACATTACACTGAAACTGACCAATCATGCCTGGTTTCAATGATGAATCCAAAAAAAGATTAGCCCTCGATTTTACCAATTGTTTTTCATTATTTCATTATTATTGACAGTTAAGCTAAGAACAAGAAGCAAGAAATGTGGAATGTATGATGTTATATCTAACTATTTTCAACTTAATCAAATAATTTGTTATTATTAAATGATAATAAATATTAAATCTTTAATCTAGTTTGCAGGTTGGCTTTAAGAGTGAAATATCCAAAATATGGAACAGAAGGATTTACAGCTCTCTACACCAGGTATATTGCTTTTAATTAACCGAATTTAATTGTGATATCACAATGATATTAATAATAGAAACTTATTATATAAACTGCAGTGGTATATCGAGTGGTAGCAAATCGAGAAAAATGGTATCACACATGTGTGGATAGAAACGGTATCCACACATGTGTGATATCATTTTTTACCAATCAGCTCACAGAGTTTGCCATGTTACAACGCTCAATGGGCCAAGGTTTATCAATATTAAGTCGAAACATCTTCGGATCTTCCTCGGCAATCTTCGGAAATTTTCGGAAAACTTCGGAAAATGTTCGGAAACATTCGTATGACTACCGGACAACATTTTCAAAATCTTCGGAAATCTTCGGAAAATGGTCGGAAATCTTCGGAAAATCGTCAAAAACCTCGTTATTAGTAGGTTTATAAAATAAACAGAACAATACATGGTTGCTTGGAGATATGAAATTTATCTTCTCGTGTTCAAATCGATATCTCACGAGTGAGCGCAGCGAACTCGTGAGATATCGAGTTGAACACTCAAAGATAAATTTCATATCTCCGTGCAACCATGTATTATCCTCTATATAATACACTTACATGTATGTACAATGTGTTTATAGTTTTGCAGTTTTGGCTATTGTGCACATTTAAAATATGGTGTTAGAGTCTGAAGTGTCAGTACAAACCATTTTAACTTGCATTGCTTATACAATCGTGAAAATTTTGCAACAAAGGAACTTGTTGCTGGTCTTGTAATGCTATTTTTCTATGTGTAAAAACTCGATGGTCATCTACTCAAAGCAGTAAACACATAAAAACTGACAGTAGTTTATGTTAATTGCCCTCTTGAGTGGTTTAATTGGCCAATTAAAATGCATGAATTTTCTATTCTTGTTAATTACTGTTTTTAATTTTCATTTGCAGGCCTCCAGTTGTCTATGTCAGCTCATCTGCTTGTAATGCACTAGGACATTATTTGTGTACACAGGTAAAGATTTGAGCAGACTCAGATTGGGTTCAAATTCTGCTAAAAATTCTGTTACTTAATTATAACCTTGACTGATTGTGATATTACTTGTAAACTCTAAAATAACTGTAAGTTTTGTTTGGTACTTATTTCCTCACATTCTATTTTCCACAACATTATATCATAAATTTCATGGGTACTAAGTGATGATTATAACTTCAAACCAGCTTAAGGGCAATAAATAACTGAATTTGCTTATCCAATCCTTTCTTTCCTAAATTTTACTCCACTCAGTCCTTACTAATGATAAGTGAACAGATTTGTATTTGTGACAATATTATGTTTTCTCTTTTACTAGCTTGGTTTACCACAATCCAGTGTTTGTAAAGGTAAGGCAAATTTTTTATTGCAAACAGTGCCGCCATCTAAAAATCTATTTTTAATTGACAGTGGCTCCATATTTCACTAGTCTCCTTGAAAGGAATTATAGAAATTATAGAAAGTTTTACGGCCCAAGCAGTAAAACGCAGTTAATGGAGCGTGACGTGTAAATCTCTAATTAATAAGTAACTGTATTCATTATCATGTTACATGTCAGGCAGTCGCAAGGTGATCTCGTTAGATGAGATCCTTGAATTAGGTTATTGTCTTAGTCTTGCACAAGACTGACTAGACTTGTCACAGCATGATCTACATGTTGGCAGCTTTCTATTGGTTACACCCATATCCTTGTCTGGCTGTTAAAGTACTGTAACTTAATGTTAAAGCACTTCCCTTCAATGGTGCGCTATAATCAGTATGCATTTGTTGAAAAGAAAAGAAAATTTGGAACCCTTATCCAATACCCTTATCCAAGATTCCAGCGTGTGGTGCTGGGGATAAGTGAGGCCGTTAAAAGGTCACGCAACTCGAAGTCGCTTCTCATGCCAACCGCAGGGATGTGTCCCCCCACATTACACCAATCATGTGTGTTTTTATCTTTGTTCAATTATATGGGCTAGGATAACAGTTGGTTTTAATGGCACGTCAAAACGAGCTGTCGTGAGACATAATAATCACGGAACAGGGACATTAATTAAATTAATTCATTGCCTTTATTTTGTTTTCATTCTCCAGTGCCATGTAACACAGTATTTGGTTCACCACATACAATGGTGAGTTGATCAGTTTCAAGTTAAACCGTCCTTAATTAATAAATGTTTTAACAGGTTGTTGTCAGCTAGAACATAATTACCAGTCATTAAATTTGACCAGCAATCCCAAGTAACTTTGTCTGCCCTCTATAAAATTCATTAATTAAAAATAAATTATATAAACTAATAATAATTATTATTAATTAAGGTAGTTGCACCGGCAAAATTTCGTATTTTTGTTTTCCCCAATTTTCTTTCTTATCATGTTCCTTAATGCTCCTATTTTATAGATATATCGATTTTGGGACAAAATACACACGAGGAGGCGAGAACGGTGAAGTTAAAATTTGGCAATTTACCGGAAGTCAATAGTATTTCCGAGTGAGGAACTGGGTCGGTTGTTAGGCTCTTTGTCCATTTCTTGGCTTTTCTCGACGATATTTCCTATCCGATAGCTGCTTTAGGACGTTGTTTTGATTGTTCAAGCACCATTTGCTTTCCATACGCCATATTGGATTTGAAACTTGTCCCTAGTCCTTAAAAGTCAATGTTCGAGAAACCGGAAGTCTGGGACGAGTGCCGCACCTAGCAACGGATAAACAAGCAAAGGTTTTGAGGTCTGCAGACCTTTTAAACAGCGGAAATTCCATCCAAAATGGCGGCATTGAACACGAAGCGCTTCGAACTCTTCAATAACATAGATTTTGCCGGATTTTTCGCGGAATCTTCGCCACAATGGAATTTAATTTGACTTTCTTGCTCAGCAGGGTTTCACAAAATCCCATTTTATTCTGGAATGATCAAACATTTTCGAATGAAATTTGGCATGTAGTTCGTACTAGTGAAAGACTACAATCCTGTGCTTGGCACACGAGCAAGCATCAAAACTGTCCGTATAGTGGCCGCAGATGTTCAAGGTAAAAACAATTGCTGATATCTTTTTGACAAATTTTAATATCTGATTTTGCAAGCACAGATTTTTGTGTTATTTGATGAGGAATCGAAATAAACTTTAATGATTGCCAAATAACTAAATTGCTGCAGGAAAAACTTTAAAATGTTAAGATACGCTGTTGTTAATAAAGTTAATTATTAACATGAAAAGGTGTCATTGTGTCAAAAAAAATGTTGACAACTCATTCACCAGATAACAATGACTGTGTGTGGCAGGTTTGAAGAATTTTGGATGAAAATATCCATGTTTCTAGTATGGTCAAAAATGCACTAAATTTGCCAGTGCAACTACCTTAAAAGCAAGTGTGTAACTACCCTGAACAAGCAAAATTGGAGAGCTGGAATTCAGGTCTTTTTTTTTGCCCTGAACTGTTGAGACAATGTAAGCAGATATTGTAATTTGTGAGTACAGTTGGTGAATTGCAGGGAATGTTAATTGCTAATGAAGTTTTGAAATTTCAACTGACAGGACATTGCTGCATTTGAGAGGCTTTTCAATGATGATGTATCCTGTGGCAAGACACCACTTCTTCTCATCGCATACGCTGGTATGTCTCTCTGCCATCGTCTGTCTCTTGACAACTAATGGATTTTTATTTTGTTTTTACTATTTTGTTAATTGCACTGTAATATGTAAAACGAACTTGTGCAACAGTCCCCTATTCACTTTCTGTGTGAGTCATTCAGTACATGGACACACAAACACTTGAGGTGCAACCCTCCAAGTTAAGACCATTTTAGTCACCATGGCAACTAAAATTTTGGAGCCGGCGACTAAATTGGAACCAAAGTCGCCAGCGTGGCGACTAAAATTGAAGAGAAGGATTGAAAGCATGAGCTTAATTTAGCAACTAAAATTTTTCACTGGCGACCAAACTTGAGCAGTCGGTGGCCAAATGGCCACTGAGGAAAAAAATAAACTTGGAGGGTTGCGGTGTCTTGAAACTTCAACCATCGAGACAAACAGCGTCACTGATTTATGTAACACATTCTCCAACTTTTCACTAGTTAATATTAAGTTTTTCTTTTTCTTTTTACTTTTAAGTGTAGATTGTTTCATTTGATATGATGTAGGTCTTTTGATGATGATCCGAATCACAGTAAATTAGGCTTTACATATAACTATTCAAATGCTGAATATTACTTTCCTTGTAATAATTATTTACAGGAACCCCAGTAGCTGGACATACTGATAATCTTAGTCGATTAAGAGAGCTTTGCACTCAGAACGGCCTCTGGCTTCATCTGGAAGGGTAAAAAAAAATTTTTTATAATGTTGAAGTATTTACAGATACATCAGTGGCACCTTGCCTGATTGAAATCTCACAGTCAAGCATATTTCTATATGGAGCTATATTGTACATGGATGGTGCACCCATGAAGAAAAAGTTAACTTGGATTTTTCCAGTTTGTTGTTCTTTCTGGCTCAATCTTTTCCAATCTTCACCATCATAATGCACCTTTTTAGCTTATTATTACTGACAGTACCATTCCTTGTAGGTGTTTTTCCCCGTTGAGCTAGTGGTACTCTCTTATTAGAGAAGTCTCCTTTGTTAAATGGGCTTTGTCACGGATTTTAACAGATTTCCGACCAGCCAAAATTTATGTTTGTGGGGTAGGAAACCTAAAAATAATGGGCCATTTTTATTAAGAATGACTATATTAAGGCACTGAAACTGTTAACAAACTTCTTTGGCAGCAGATGGCTTGGATGGAATTGGACTCAACTTGAAAAATTGAGGCTAAACTTTTCAAGTTGATTCCGATTATCGTCAAAAAATCAATATTTATAGCTTTTAAGTTTGACTTCTATCTGCAAATTAAGGCCATGCCTTCCTTTAGATGGTCAAGGATAATGTTGTTCTCAGGTTACGTTTCCTACCACTAATTTCAGAACAGTTTAGACCAAAAATTTGTGAAATCCCCATGATGTAGCCCCTAACTTACACATTGCAAAAATGATTTACTTTGAGCTTTATAACCTGTACTTACACTGTAAATAAGTCTTTGTTATTTTGTCTTATACTTGATTGACTTATGATTAACCATTACAGCAATGTTGAACATCTTTTCTAGGGACACTCTTGCTACTCTATGTCTTGAAACAGTTCCTGCTTCTCTAAAGGTACAGTTGTTATTGGTTGTGGATAATTTTCCCTCTGGTGAGAACCCAAAAAGTACATGTATAGACAGGGGCAGCGAAGCAAATTTTAAGTGGGTAGTGGATGAAAAGTGAAATTGCTGTAGAGGCTTCTTGGGGAGCTGTCTTTAGAAACTGGGTTGCAGTTGTTGTGCGGGGTAAAGACTTGGCGAGGGAACTCTCACGATAAAGGGATGGGAATGCTCATAAAATTTTTTTTGACCCATAGAGATACCATTCTAAAACACTGATGAACAAATGCAGTGGAATCCCAATATTTTGAACCTTCAAGGGAAATGGAACAATGATCAAGTTATCAGGATGCTCAAGGGTTGTTTAGGGGTTGAGTTACAGGATTCAACTGTAAAAGCTACCAAGTGGCATCTATAACAATGAAAAGACAGTCATTGAATGCTTTCATCTATGAAGAAATGTTGAAGATTTCATGTCTAAACCATCAATAAAGTACAGGGTTTGATGGCGTTATTTCTTTTTAAATGCAACCCTTAACAATACCATGATGGGTAAAAGGCTAACTGTCATTCTCTCTTAAATGTGGACAGATCAATGTCCAATGGTTATTCTTGGGATGAAGGGTCATTGCTTGAAATTTTACAGAAAAACAAACTTTGGGTGGTTGCCAGGCCTCTGGTCCCAACTTTTTAAAGTAACTATTGTGCTACCTTTAAATACTGCCAGATATTGTAACAGTTAAGGTGGCTCGACTGGGTTTTTTAGGGGCAACACCGCTTAAGTTTGAGAACTAATCAGACTGTCATTAACAATGCCATCAAAAAACGATCACCACAGCTGAATTAGGTAAAGATGAAAATTTGTTATGACCAGTGTTATTTTGACATCGGAGTTGTCATAGCAACATAATGACGTCATCACATTTATCAATTTCTTTCATATTGCTCGGCACCAGGAGATTTTTTTCGGAAATCGCTCAAGGGAGCATGTACCTCCTATACCTGCCTCAATGTTGGCAAAGTTTGAACAAATTCTGTGAGAGCGTTATCGAAATTTTTGGGGATGAAGTTTCGAGGGTTATAAATACAGCAAAAAACATACTATTGAGATAATAGGGTAATATCTGAAGAAAACCTCGCGCTTTGGGGATGCAGTTTCATCTCAAAGTAGTTTGATGCCATTTAAAATTGTGTATACAAAATTATGGGGATCGCCACGACCGATTGCGAAAAAAACGGATTTGATGAGCGTGCATTCAGGTGCTCTTGTTGCCACTTTTGTAAATAATTTGGTCTACACCTACAAATGTGATAATTATTTGGAAACCACTCGATGAATTTTTTTAAAAACTTTTCAATCTCGAGGTTTGTCATCAGTTTATATAGCCTGCAAGTTTCAAGGTCATTGAAAACATTTAAGACAATAAAATCGGGGCTCCAATGTACTACTTTTCTCTCGCAGATTTTGTGTTTACAAGTGAGTGTCCTCATTATTCACGTGTATTGTTTTTTACTTTCATGTCCACGTGCACAACTCAGCAAAAAATTCATTTGCATTAAACAGAACGCTCAATTGCTTTCTAAAAATGTTCGGGAAACATGCTTATATGACTTGAAAACTGTAATAATATTTGTTACGCCGTTAGACTGTAATACAGCAATGCCGAGGGTCTCTTTCTCCAGGAAACGAAAAGCTATTTTTGTGTAGAACAACAGATCAGGAAAAAAGTCTAAACTCACTGATAAAATGCAAATGAATTTTTTGCTGAGTTGTGCACGTGAAAATGAAAGTTGAATACAATGCCCGTGAATAATGAGGACACTCACTTGTAAACACAAAATCTGGGAGAAAAAAGTAGTACATTGGAGCCCCGATTTTATTGCCTTACGTGTTTTCAATGACCTTGAAACTTGCAGGCCATATAAACTGATGACAAACCTCGAAACTTGTCAATCTCGAGGTCTGTCATCAGTTTATATCAGCATCAAACTACTATGAGATGAAACTGCATTCCCAAAGCGCGTCGTGTTCTTCAGATATTACCCTATTATCTCAATAGTATGTTTTTTACTGTATTTATGACCCTCGAACTTCATCCCCAAAAATTTCGATAACGCTCTCACAGAATTTGTTCAAACTTTGCCAACATTGAGGCAGGTATAGGAGGTACATGCTCCCTTGAGCGATTTCCGAAAAAATCTCCTGGTGCTGAGCAATATAAACGAAATTGATAAACGTGATGACGTCATTGCGTTGCTATGACAACTCTGATGTCAAAATAACACTGGTCATAACAAATTTTCATCTTTACCTAATTCAGCTGTGGTGATCGTTTTTTGATGGCATTGTTAATGACAGTCTGGTTAGTTCTCAAACTTGTGCGGTGTTGCCCCTAAAAAACCCAGTCGAGCCACCTTAATTAATGCTTGGTTGTTAATCATGATCATCTCTTTCAGAGTGCTCCAGCTTGTGACAGCATGAGCCTGAACATCAGCAAGTGGTTTGCATTGCCCAGTGCACCCTACTGTGTATCCTTTAGTTTGGTTATAAATTATGCAATCACTTGCAATGACCATTTATTTCAAGTACTTAGTTGAGAAATCCTGCATGGTACAATAGTGGCTGGCTGTACATTGCATCAGCTGCAGGCAGTAATTGCAGTCCGTGGCTGATGCATTTCTGTTACCATCTATGTTCAATTCTTTTTTAATAACACTTTTTACTTTTTAACACTTTTTTTAACATCACTTAATTTGAAATTAAAATTTTCCTTAATTTAAAACTTAGACATTCTACAGAGCTAAAGATCTTGTCTTGGTAGGTTTATTTTGTTGTTAAGTCCACACTAAGCTCCAAGCTTCATAGATAACTATTTTATAGCTCCATATAGATAGCAAATCTTTATGATTAGTCTTGCTATAACATAATCTGTCTCTCCCATTCTAGCCGTCTTCCTTGGCTGGCACCCAGGCTTGGTTCACCCTCCCTGTAGTCAGGACTGTAACCTCCCTGGCTCTGTATATTCCTCTGTTCTCAAAGTTTAACCCCAATAAAAAACCATTTCCTTTACTGGTACTCTATAAGTACAGCCTTTTTGTATGATCCTCAGTTCTCAAGTCTGCTACTCCTGTGAAAAACCTTTTCCCCTAAAACCAATCCCCAATGTACAGTCTGGGCCAAACAAGAACGAGTAGCTGGGAGTCTCACTCGTGGCATTTGACTACCAACTCTCTCTCACATGCAGTCATCAACTTTCTTCAACTCTTAGCTACCTGCTCAAACCTGCTCAAATTCTCCTGGGAGTCTAGGTGAGTCTCCCCTGTGCTGCAGCAACTCCTGTGCATTCTCCTCCTCTTTTGGCCATGCTTGAATGATACAATGTAGTCAATAAGGGTGCAACTCTCAGCAGCTCTTCTCCTTGTTTGGCCCATGTATAGAGCCTCCTTTATCAGCTGGCACTCCAGCTGTTCACTCACTATACTCCTTTGTAACCAACATGCTACTCCAAGCATGTATTATCTACATGTTTGTCTGCAAAAATCCCTTTGCAACTCTTAAACTTCCATAATTTACTGTTAGACATTGTCTTGATGTTACTCAGAACTAATAAGATAGGTTGACATGTATGTGTGGATTTGTTTTTAGGCAGAGGCATCAGGACTCAGTCAAAGTCATGAACCTGACAGGCTGTCAGTACTTCCTCTTTGGATCAGTATTCAGACTATTGGTGAGTACTTGAGGATGCAGTAAAAACTGTATAATAATTGTACTTAGATGCTCTTATCAAAATTTCACACTCAAAACATCAGCTTTCCAACTCGCTGCATCAGTTATTATTCACTTCAAGTTGATAACCAACTTAAGTTAGTGTTTCAATCGCCCATCGAGGTAGCACAACAATCACTTTGCACTTGTAGTTTATTTGACTGAAAGCTTGCCACTGGGATGATTCTCCCTGCCCTAGCTCTAGGCCCCAACTTTTCCTCAGGTTGTCCTTAGCAATTTGTGGTACCAATCTATACACCCATGTGAAGATGCAGATGTGAGGGTTAAGTGTCTTGCTGAACGACATAACACAATGATTACAGCAGTCCCAAACCCATCCCAGGAGTCTGATGCACTTATTTCACCTCACACACACATTCTAACTTTAAAAATGTTCCTTATACAACAAAATACAATATGTTAATCTATCAGACAAACACACACACCTGAAATTAATACTATTATGTATTCAACTGTTTTCAGTTTATTTCTTGATTTTCTTTCAACTGCAGGTCTAGATAAAATGCGAGAAATGATTTTACATGCAGCCCAGCTGGTAAGTACAACTGTTTATCCTCTGATGTTAGATTTAATCCAGCCACTGGCCATAGTTAATTTTGCGAGAGAACTGGCTACCCTTACTAATTATATATTAACTAGTTTTGAGGGCCATACTGGAGATTACTGACCTGAGCTCATAATGTTAACGTTATTATCAATTTAATAGTTCATCATCAAACAGTAATAACATAAAAAATATGGTCAAAGGTGCATAACAGTCATTTAATTTTGTAGTAGAGAAATAGCATTTCAAGAATCAACTTGCCATTTCCAAAAAATTAAAAACAAGATCTTCAGGAAATTTGCTAGCCACTGATATTGCCATCTTGAAAATAGTTTGCTTAGAGGAGAGAGGTCTCCTGCCTGGAGATGCGCAGCAGGCAGGAAATTAATTTTCCATTTTGTCAATAAATGGCTGACTATTTCAAGAAGTCATCAGCTGCTTCCAAATTTCCATCTTTTAACATTTCTGGGAATAACCTGGTATTTGTCATATGTTTTTGTCTTGTTTTCTAGTCCCAACAGTTGTGTGTGAGCTTGGATGGCATGCAAGCTGCTGTGAAGAGAATAGTAAGTAACCTGGAACATACATATTAGTCATAAATGAACTTGATTATAAATGATCAGTCACACACCAAGGTTTCATCCATGTACTCACAAGTGTAGCATAATAAACGACAAAGAGGGCAAGTGCTTAATATGTGTACCTAACTAAATGAATGGTGCCACTGAAACATCGGGATTTCATCCCCAATATTTACCTCCTTGCCCACACTGTAACAAGTGAAAGTTCTACTGTTCCGTTTAGCTTTCAGTAAGATATTTTGAATGGTCACACACTAGGATGTCATCCACAGACTCGAAAGTTAGTAAGAAACACATAACATGCCTCAAACAACCTTCCAAGTTAAGACCATTTTAGTCGCCATGGGGACTAAAATTTTGGAGCTGGCGACTAAATTAAAACAGAAGTCGCCAGCCTGGCAACTAAAATTGAGAAGAAAGATTGAAAGCTTGAGCTTAATTTAGCGACTAAAATGTTTCCCTGGCGACCAGACTTAAGCAGTCGGTGGCCAAATGGCCACTAAGGAAAAAAATAAACTTGGAGGGTTGCTCAAAGTTGGTAAATGTTTATAATCAATATTTATTATTAACAGTTATGAATAATGTATTTACAGGCCCAACCTCACTGTATGTCCCCCATGGTTGTGTTCAAATACAAAGCGACCCCTGTATCTGTTGGTGGATCCACTGTCCTTGGTGAAGGAGAGGAGGATGTTTCAGATCAAGATGATGAGCAAGGTAAGGCAGTTGATAGTGAAAGTGTTTTCTGATAGCAAATGGTTTCAACATCTACCCTTTTTTGTAGACTATTAAAAGTAACTTCATTTGGAGAGCAAAGAGAGTGTTTTAAAGCAAGAGGCAGGCTACAGACATGTTAGCTACAAACATTTTATATTAGTTCCTTCAACCATCCAATAATATATTGAGAATTTTCTCATAAATACTGTTGAAATAGCTCCTTTTTCGTCAGGCACTCCTAGACACAAGGATGATGTTCCTGTATGAACAAAAGCAACTCATCGCATTGTCGTCACTGATTAGTCTAGCCTTTTCATTGCTCGCTTACATGCTAGGTTTATGTGGTGGTCTTCCTCATATCTGGTAGCACCCTGCTCGATGACACGTTGCCATTTCTGTGTGTCCCTCACTGACTGTATCCTGCTTAGGAATTTCAGGTCACTGCTGTATTTCTTCATGTTGGCCTAAGCATGTCTTTGTACCTCTTCTGTCCTCCCTGCAGATGCTTCAGTTCAGAAATGAAATGGCTGCAGTAGTATGAAAGATACTAAAGGACATTTTTAATTTATGAAGTGTATAAAATGATGTTTCCTGTTTTTTTTTTACAGATGATACAGAACTGTCATCGTCATCACGCTCATCGTCTCCTGACCCAGGCTGTGTTCCTCCTTCTGTAAGAGATTCAATTAACCAACAGGTAACTAAAGAAGGATGAATTGACACAAAAATCATTGTCGTCATCGTCATAATCACTGCTTCTATTTGCACCCAGTACTCTCTAGAATGGAGACAAGATTCTCCAACCTTGCTTCTTGGAAGGGTCATTCAGTTCATTACAAGAACTACTAAGTTTTCTGATTGTCTTAAGTCCTCTCTCCACTTTTTTTTTGTCTTTTATTGCGATCAGACACAGTTCCTTATCTTCTGTTAGGTTTACCTTGAAGGCAGCAATTGAAAGAGACTTTATCAAAATTGTAATTCTCCTGCCTGCTTGTATTGTAATCGTGATAAATAAGGTATTAAGTTTTTCTAAGTTGTTGTTTGGTATGTTTCTAAATAACAGCTTGCCAAGCACCTAGCGCAACAAGTACCTTCTGTTAAAATTGGTTTAGTGGATTTACCCAAGGAGGGATGCTGTATAAGATTTAACCCAGTCCTTTCGTCCAGATGTAAGTTGTACATAGATATTTTGTTATGTTATTTGTGGGGAGCAGGGATGGGTGTAGAGTGCTCATCTCCCATCAATGTGGTCTGGGTTCAATTCCTGGACCAGGCGTCATGTGTGGGTTGAATTTGTTGTTGGTTCTCGTCCCTGCTCTGAGGGGTTTTCTCCAGGTTCTCTGGTTTTCCTCCCTCCACAAAAATCAGAGGTAAGTTGTACATGTGTGTTTTGTTACATTATTATAGGAAATTAACGTTCGTGTTAATTAAGGTATTGGAAATTAGTACGACTTAAATTAACGAGAAGTGAAGGAAAAATAATCAATAAAGGAAATTAAAGCGAAAGAGGTGCTAGAATTTCAAAATGAATCAAATTAACGCGGCTGCACAAAGAAACGGAAATTGTGGAGACAACAGGAACAAATTTATTGTAACCGCACTGGTAACAAGTTAACAAAATCCAAAAACCAAACGAATCTCGCTACATCGAACATTCTTTTCAGCACCATCGGTACTGGTGGATCTCCACCCTGACAAAAAAATCTTAATTAACGCTCCACTTAAATAATGCCGCGCAAATTAACGCTCCACTAAATTAAGGGCGCGGAAACTAACGCTCACTTAAATTAATGCGAATTTTCCAAATTTGCATTAATTTCCTATAATAAGGTCTAGCGCGCTCACCTCCCATCAATGTGGCCTGGGTTTGATTCCTGGACCCGGCGTCATATGTGGGTTGAGTTTGTTGTTGGTTCTCGTCCTTGCTCCGAGGGTTTTTCTCCGGGTTCTCCGGTTTTCCTCCCTCCACAAAAACCAACACTTCTAAATTCCAATTTCATCGGGAATCTAAGGGCAACAAGTTTGTTAGTCGCAAGACTGTTATGTGCAACCCTTGTTAAATAATGCTGACTTGTTTTATTGCCGATAGTCATAAATCTCCAAATCATTAGCTTGTGGATACAATTAAAGAACAATGTGATTGCTACTTGACTGACTACTTTTGCTCAAGGTGTTAGAATTGTTGTTATAAATTAGTGAAACATTTGGTGTTTGATCATAGGAGATTTGGAAATTGTGGGAGAAATAAAATGCACTTTTAGTCTGGACTAGTCATGTAGGGTTGTTTGCCAATAAATTATAATTAAATTCAATACATACATACATACATAGACTTTATTTTCTCTCGAATTTTAGAGTAGCTTGTAATATAAATATCAGTAGCTAATATCTTCGAGAAATATAATCGTAATAATAATAATGATAATAATAATAATAAAATACACTAAAATACGTTACAAAAATAACTAGAAGAAACTAGAATCTACAAATAATAATAATAATAATTATTTTTTTCATTTTAGTATGTGGAACAACTAGTGAAAATGTAGAGGATTTTGTAATTTGTCTCAAAGAGGAAGTGGTAAGTACATGTGGTACTGAGTGGAACATACAAACTTGGTTTAACAGTTTCCTTCAATTTGATCCATCAGTAATATTGTTACTAATAGCTTTACTGCTCTATACTACAGGCCAGACTAGATGGTATGCTTCTGTGTCAAGAAGAATTTAGGTTAGCAACCGAAGGCAAGGAACATGTTGTGGTTGTAGAAACCCAGGACACGTCAACCATTGGAGCTCTACTGTAAGTACAGCTTAAATGGCCGGACAAGTTTATTTGTGGAAATAATGATAACGGTACAATTATGTTTAGAAACACACTGCAAAAGATGCTTACCATCATATCAGACTACTTTGAAAGAAAAGATCTAAATGCCGCCAACAGGAGTGTAAGATGTAACAGAAATGCACACACCAGCCAGACACTGACTCTACAGTTGAATCCCAATAATTCAAACCTTCAAGAGAAATTGAAAAATGATCAAGTTATCGGTGAGGGGTTATCGAGGGTAAAATAAGTAAAAAAATTACCTGCAGGGGTATCGGAAAAAGGTTCAAATTAGTGGGAGGTTCGACTGTTGTTTAGTAGCAGTACCTGACTCTTCTGCCAGAGTCACTGGTTCCACTCCGTTTGGGAGTAGCTGGCAGTCCATCTTTCTGATAATTTTGTTTTAAAAGAACATTTGCCACAGTGGATCCATTGTTACACTAAACCCTCTTGCTTGGTTTAAGTGCCAGAGCCAAATGAAAGTTTAAAATCTCCACTGTTTTCATACATGTTCTATATTACTTCTTAAGAGAATTTTGTTTCAAAACGTTTCAACAACCTGAGCAGGAGTCATCTTGAGAAAAGCTGTTTGTTATTCATTGGTGTTTAGTTTCTGGTCCTTTGAAACTCATGACCAGTTTTGCCATGCTGTGCATGTATACTTTAGCTTGAAGTTGTAACCAAAACATAAATGAAAGGCCTTGTTAACCTTGAATAGGTGTGTTCCTCGATACTGGACCAACAAAGACCTCGAAAAGCTCAGAGAGGCTAAGAAGGTTGAACTTAATGATTGGAACAAAGAAGTGTTGGCAAAGATCACGGAAGGAATGGCTGATGTGTTCAGTAAAGGACGGACACAGGATGGACTGACTTGCATTATAATTGACAAGGTAACCACCATTATTATTGAATTTTATGAACCAATTAATCATTGTCAACATAATCATGTTAATGCGCTTATCTTCAAGGATGCCATACAACGCTAAGAGACCTTTTCAGCTTTGTTTGTTTACTGTTGTTGTCCCATTTCAGACCATGCGATGTTACCGTTGAGAATTATTATTTCTTTCATATTAAAAAAATACATTTGGAAATGCATGAATAATTTCAGATAGATAAAGGAAGATTGTCTAGAGAATACCACATGGTCAAAAATTGGCAAATTACCCTGAAGGCAGCACTGGCTTGAATAAAATACATCCCAGGCATATTTGTTCTACTTTCAAATACTTAAGATATAGTTTAAGACGATTCAATGATTAGACATACATTTGATAGCTACATATTTCTGGCAGCATAAACCCTTTGCCAAAAACCAGGTAGGTGTGAAAAATTGTGCCCAGACATCCCCTTTATAAGAAAGGAAACAAAAAATATTATAAAAATATGTCATGAATGGAAACGTTTGAGGTTGAAAGTAATATGAATCATAAAAATTACATGAATAATATAAATTTTATGTGATTTTTTGTGATATTTCAATGCTTTTAGGTGGCTTCGACATCTTCTGTCGATTCAGTAGTAGATTTTGTTTGTAAGGCAGCTACAGAACTGGAAAGCTCAAGCAAGGTATGCTATTGTATGGCTTTCTAGTACTTCAGTCAGTCTGTAAGCTTTTCAGTTAATCACAGGCTTGAACCCAGTAAAAATGGTGACCGTCTCTTGACTTCATTAGTACCAAAGATACGAGTGTCTTGGGTGACTCCTCTAGAAAATTGTTTAGATTTTGATTACTTTAAGTGCCATTTCTGGATATTTTGCGTCACCCAGGCAGGATGTTGACCGATTTCGTAAAAGGGTGGAATCTGCTCTGGATCCGCGCCTGGATCAACTATGTACACCCAAGGTGGAAATTCCTATAAGCGAGTGTGGTGATTCATTTATCTATGCAGAGTAATTTTTCAGTAAATTCTGGGGTTTTTTTATGAATGTTTAGTATTTGGAGCAGATGGCAGATGCAATACAGAAAGGAATTGAAGCAGCTCAACAAGACTTGGTTAAAGATGCCGAGGAAAAACTCTTGGAAGAGGTAAACGTGTAAAGAAGAGAGTGTTTTGATCTTTGTAGTTATGGAATAATTATTACCCATGAGTAACCGAATGTCATGCATCTGTTTTTGTTAGGGTCTGTTGCGACAAGTCCCACTCGTCAGTTCCTTTATGAACTGGTTTTCGCCTCTTCCTGAAGAGCCTAAAACAATTGGAAGAGCATTCAACCTGACATCTGGTTAGTCATTCATATTCGAATGTGTTATTAGACACATCAGTGACCTTTAAATAGCAGTGCGAGTACGAAACTGAGTGCAAGTACGACTTTCGAATTTCAGTTCATTTACGTTCCCAGAGCTCTCACTCCTCCCTGTTGCAGACCAATTGAAAAGGAGACTATCGGTACAAGATTGGCGAAGGCATAAGCATTAGGCTTGAAAAGTCGTATTTGTACTCCGATCTAAAGGTCGCTAAGAACAGCCCTGTGAATCTCCACGGGCCACCCCACAGGTCACAAACTACAGAGGAGACTGCTGACTTCATAGGCTCAAGGTTAATTTTGCTAAAATAATATTATGTGCTTAAAAGGGCGGTATCACGAGATGCCTTCTTAGAAGTTTTTGTGAATACTATGCTAGAATTATGTAGTGCACTCAACGATAAAACAAAATAACCTTTAAACGACAAAAAGGCATAAATTTACTCTCGAAGATGTAAACAAACCATAATCGATGTTTTGTAGTGATTTTTCTCCAAGTAACACTCTCAAATTTGAAAACGTCATCCCGACGTTTTCAAGTTCTAGACCACTTCTTCCCTACCCTTTCCTACCCACATCAGTTTTAAACAACTTCCGTGGTCAATACATTGCTTTCTAGCAAGGTTAGGTAACTATTAGCGGATTTCCAATTAATAACAACACCTTCATTGGATTTTGAAGTAGCACTAAATCTTGGTGAGACTGCCCCTTTAACAGGGTTCGCACAGTCTTGAAAAGTCCTTGAATTTTAGGGGGAGTCCTTGAAAAGTCCTTGAATTCCATTTTTTCTTGAAAAGTCCTTGAATTTCTGTGTACGTTCCTCAAAAGTCCTTGAATTTTCTTCAACTTCAAACGTAGTGGCGTCGAAAAGAAAGTGCTTTGTATAGACTTTGGTATTCTTTTCCTGTGTAAAGCAACTTCAAACACTGTAAAACACGGGTGTTTAAGCAGCTAATAAAGAGAAAAGGCAAGTGAACTGAAAAATGTAGAGAAGGAGATGGAGCAAGCACTTGAAGCCTTAGAAACGTGCTAGCTTGGACTGGGAATGTGTATTTATATACCATCTGTGAAATTACATTTCTAATAGGTGGTCCTTGAAAATTCAATTTGGTCCTTGAAAAGTCCTTTAAAACTCCTGGAAAAATGGTTGCGATTTTTTGTACGAACCCTGTTTAAAGAAATGTTTTACAACCAGTAACAACTCTTTTTGACAAGCTCACTTCATTTGAACAGGTAATCTGCATAGTACAGAAAAAATATACAAATACCACATGCAAGTCCGAGATGAGGAGGATGAAGAAGAAGCAATACCTGTGACTCCAACAAAATCATCTCCAAAAGTTAGTCCAGCAAAGGAAAGTCCTGAAACGGAAGATTAAATTAACCGTCTCTCCATTCCACAGCTTCATTCGTGTACGATAGTCATCACAAAGTCATTAGAATTCATCGCAAGTCAGTAGAATTCATGAACCAAACAAAATTCAGGTTACATGTTATGTGGTGTTTACGGTTCCAGAATTTTTATTACTGGTAAGAAAAGCAATAGGCCATTTCCGAGTTACCCTTTGCCTCTGTTTCGAAACGAGTCTACGTGCGAAACCATTCATATGAAAATGTGTTCCACCTTCACGTCCATTTTCATGCACATCAAAGTAATGTTCATTTGAATAGGTTCGCACAAAGACTCGTTTTAAAACTGAGGGAAAAGGGAACTCGCAAATGGCCTATTGTATTCAGTATAGAAGTAACGCAGACCATGAGCGTATGGAAAAGGAAATGAGTCATATGCTATCTCTAAGGAAGTTATGTGCCAATATTATTAGTCTAAAAGCAAGAAATGTATAATTTAATTGCAATTATTTAACGTTTTGAGACGTGGTTAAGGAAACTCTTAAAATTAGAGTTCATTGGTGCACATTGATAATTATAATTGGATAGCTGGGTGTAGTGAGCTTCTCTTGTGTCATGCAAAATGGTTTTGGTCTCCATGGTTTCAAGTTGTCATCAATATTGGCTGTACCTTTGAGACAAAAATAAAATGGGTCTGGTATATTTTCACTTTATCCTCAAAATATTAAGGATTTAGATACAAAAAATAGGATCAGGTATAGTGTAAGAAATTATACAGTGTCGATGTTTAATTCTTAATTTGCTATCATTCCTAATTCTATTTATGAGGCGTGCCCACAGGAAGTCATGGGAGCTGTATTCAAACAACATTTCCTGTACCTGGCAGGGCTCGAAAAATCCGCTAGCCCGACTCCCGGGGCTAGCGAAAGTTTTTGCTTGGCTAGTGAATAAAGTGTTTTCCTAGCCCAGTGGGCTAGCAAGCCACTAATAAAAGCTCAGTTGTTGAATTGACTGGCAAGATCTGCATTGAAATATTTAGAAAAGATGTTGGTTAGTGCAAAGAGGCATGTAGCACGTGGGATGTTATGAATGTATTTCGCTTTGTGTCTTTTAATGAGTGGAAAACAAAATAGGAATGGGTGGAGTATGATGAGGAAAAGGGTGCAATGTTTTGCCACACCTGTCGCAAATATCATCTTAAGCGGACAAATCCAGCCCTCTGTTACATAAAACTTTCGTGATTACCCATTGAAGAGTCATCAGCATTTGTGGGAGCACGAAGGATGTGGAGTGCGAATACAACACAAATTGAAAGAAAGAGCAACAACTGAACTGAAAGAGGGCTAGAGCTCTCAGGCTCAGGGCTAGTAAAGAAGCAATGCCAGCTAGCCCATGGCTATAAGAACTTCAAAAAAATTTTTGAGCCCTGCCTGGGAATGCTGAATACAACTTCCACGGTTTCTGGCAGGTGCATTCTCATAGAGGGATTCTCATAAGAGGTTGAAACGTGTAACTCCCTAAGATTCGTATTGTATAAAGCGTTTGCACATTCGTTTCATTAAGTACCATGTTTGGAAAATCGCGAGAAAGACATCAACCAATCAAAATTGCAGTATTAAATTCACTTAAACCCTTATGAGTTTCTGGCATTATACATGTATATTAGCAAAAAGGTTTCCCCAACTGTTACGTTATGTTACGTTTAACTTTGCTAGTTTCAATTTGCACCAACAAAATGAAAAATTTTAGGGAGCTTTGCAATAAGGCAAATTGGAATCCAGATACATTGGTGCACACTGTATCACATTGAGTAGACGGTGATGTCACCGTTTAAACTGCGGATGGTTAAAAAGTGTATTTGCAAGTTTATCACCATTGTTACAAATACCCGCTGACCAGAAATAGCGTTAGCCCTGTTTTGAAACGTTTCTATTTCGATATGGTTTTCTTTATACGTCGGTGGCGTGAAAGCAGCTCCGAGATTCACTTGAGTAAAAATATACCGGATTATTTAGTGTTTTACTTAAGAAAACAGACAAAACTGTATGTTAATGCACCTAAGTTCCTGAATACTCAACAAGCAAGTCTATCTTCACTACCAAACATAGGTTATTTTAGTGGTGGTTGTAGGGAAAGGGACCCATTTTTTAACATGAGGAATCACCTTAGCTCTCAGCACTACCCCCCTCCCTGAGCGACAAAAGACCGATAATTAATTTGCCCTTTTAGAACGTGTAGATCCTCTGCTAAATGTAGTGAGAATTATATGAATATAAATACCGGCATTAGTCGAGGGCAACATAACATAATGATAATATTACTATGAGAAAACGGAACTCGGAACTTGTCGTCATATCCCAACGCACCCCAAAACAAGGTTGTAGCGCCAGGTTCACTTGTTCAAACCTTATTGTCAATTTCAAAACGTGAAACCCATTTCAATGCACTGTTCAGTTACAAGTGACCAATTACGAGCAGTTGTAAAGGAACAGCTGTCATTCAGGATAACTACACTGTCAGGTGCTTGTGCTTGAGTTGTTGTCATTAGGTGCGCTAAGAACCAATCAGATTTTAGAATTTAAAAATCGTATTCTTTTAAAACGTGTTGTAAACTTTTACTAACAGATTAAAATAAAAGAGACCACCAAATAAGGAGCATTCCAGGTCTTAAAATATGAGATCTGTAATTTTCACCAACTCCTCACTCATATAATGTTCGTGGCTATCAGTTTTCCAGAGGGAATACTCTAGCTATTTTAGATGTGCAATTTTAATTATTGTAAGCCATTGTTTGCAGGGTATTGTAGGTAGTTATAGCCTTGCAAAGGAAGCTTGTCTGTTGCAGTTTATGATATATTGTGTTAGGTTACTTGTAGAGATTTGCTGCTATATAATTATTATTGGTGTAGTGTTGGGTTAGAATAAAAGCATAAAACAAACCAAAACAGGTGAACGCAAAATCTCTGGTATTTTTTTATGATAATAATTCAATTTCGATATTATAATTTTATCATCATAATCGTGATATTTGAAACCAAATAATCATCAGATCTCAGATGTAGTAACGAGGTCATTATCTAACCCGGCGTTACCACTTGATGAAATCGATGATAGATTAAAATCGATATGAATCGATGGCAATCAATATCGATTAATTGATTGATATTGATAATCGATGAGCAATCAATGAAGAAGATTTTTGTGACCTTATCGATTGGCATCGATTGTTATCGATTATCACAATGCAGTTTTTCTCTCGATTGTCTTTCCCCTGTCTTGGCCTTTTCTCCGTTTCCGTGTACTCTTGATCCACCACGGAAGCTCCTATCACGCCTGTGTGTCACGGCTAATTAAGTGTTTAACAAAACATAATCAAACATGCCGGGAACGTATCATTTGGTCAGAAAGACATTACAATGCATAAGTGATTAACTCGCCACAGAAGTGTTGTCAGTTCCTTCTTGCTCCTTCTTCTAAACCCAAGTGAAAGCGTGTCGCGAAGAGGCGAGAAGTGAGACGCACGAAGCGGCGGAAACTCGCCGCTTCGCGGCTCAATTTCACTTGGAACATCAGTCATGAAAGATTTTGCCTTCACTCCACAATCAAAAACACGACACGGCTATGAGGCATGGGCGCGTCGGTCAGCCAGGCCCAAGATAAGCGTTTATTGACACAATAAGATACAGCAATGGATAAAGATACATCGAAAACCTACGGGCGCCACAGCCGGACACGTAAACCCAAAACCGCTATGGGAAAAATAGGGACCGTGTACCACCAACCAATGCTATGGCGCAACCTTTGGGGTTTTAAGGTTTACATTTAAAGCTCCTTAAAATTATAATACTGAAATAAAATTAATCAAAGAACAATAATTCTACGAAAACGAAGTAAGAAATAATAAAACGAACTAAACAACGAAATGTGTCGCCGAGGGAGGCTGACCGTAGAATGTCACAAGTTTCTCAACGGGCTCTTTTCAAACCGTCAAACCATGAGCCTTCACGCACTACGCTCGCCCCAGTTTTCTGTTACGTGTCGGCAAAATATTAATTAATGTTTATTCAGATCAACACAAATTACATTATTTGCCAATAGATGAAAATTTTTTTTTGTGACTATCGATTGGGCGATACTAATCGATATCAATTAACTAATTTTATCGATTGATATCGATTTATTGATTGCATTTCCGATCATCGGTTTCATCGATTGACAACGCCGGGTATCTGACAACACGACTGTAAAAGAAACTCCTCTACATTTGATTATCGAACAATAGTTGGCAAACTTCGACACTAGTTGAGACTAGCATTCTTCATTTCCCTAATTTTAAAGTGTGAAAAGAGCACATGAAGCGAACGTTTTTTAATGCATATTTCCAATTTTTGACATCCCAAACAAAATATCTGAAAGTTTGAGATTGTGGGGAAACAGATTGACGATTTTATAACTCATGAAAGTTACCGCATTTTGCTCTCAAAATGGTTATTGAATCGCGCGCGGCCAAACTACCACGTGATGTCACGTTTGTTGCTGTTTCTTCTCTACTACCTTCACAGCCCGAAGAGCCGTACGAGACGCTAAATTCGGACACGTCACTAGACATTTTTGTCTGTGCTTGAGAGAGATGCACTGAGACACGCGGAGTGTAAACAAAACCTTTGCAACCAACGTGACGTCACAATTTGGATTTCGCATTAAAACTCGACCCAGTCACCGGACACTTTGATCGGAAAGACGGCATTTTAAACCCCAGCAAAATGGCAGAAATCTTTGTTGGATATAATTTTTTAGTTACCTGATGTTTTGTATACATATTGAAAACCTTAAAACGGCAGAAATAATAGCCTGCGAATACAGCCGCCTCTCATTCGGTCCCGCTACTACTAGTAGCGGGAGCGAATGAGAGACTGCTGTATTCGCAGGCTACAGAAATAAATGTCACTTCATATACCCTTAAACATGATAAAAATAACTCTAACAACATCAGGGGCCCAAATACTAAATCAGTTCGACGCCATGTTTGTGGCACTCGTATGACGAAAAATTTATATTTTGAAATAAACAGAGAGAAAAGCGTTCCTAAAATTTTAAATAGGCAAATGATTTAATAGCTCCTGTTAAGAAAACATCAGAAAGTTAAGTGTTTTGAAGTCTGGACAAAGAAGGTAAAGATAATTATTAAACATCAGAAGTGATAGGTTGCACGATTCAACCAGGCGTAGATTTTTATCCAACCCTCAAGTCTCGTTACCTTCTCTTCTACCAAACCCTCCCATTGTGTAGCTCGCTCTTCCCTCGCGCTCCCATCCCTCTATTCCCGTTATCTTTGGTAATGCAGCTGAACAGTAAGGATTGTGCGTTCGCAAGCCCCTTCCCTCCCCTCCCGCTTTTTACACTACACTACCCCCTTCGCACTTTTTACTCCTCGCCCTTCCCTCCAAGCACGTTGGTGGTGGTGTCATCTAAGCCGAGGTCTGGAATGAGCAGGGGCGGGGCAGAAAACTCCTCAAATTTTCTTATCTGAATCATCCAACAACAAATGCACATCCGGTCAAAAATCGGCCGGCGCTCGTTTCTTCAGAGTTGAAGAGTGAAGTTTCGGTCGAGTGTGATTTCTTGAACGTCTCAAGCGTCTATAACGCGCTATCATTGTCAAACTAATATTTAACTAATTTAACGTAAAAGTAGCCTGCGTAGCAAGCGTTCCCGTACGAGCGACGTGCTATGTGTCGCGTGCGAGCGAAGATTCTAGTCGCGCGACCAGAATCTTTACTCGCGCGACACATAGCTCTTCGTTCGCACGGGAACGCTTGCTACGCAGGCTAACGTAAAAGGAATTTGTCTTCGAGTCTTACGGACAGTTGTCCGTTGTATTTCACTCAATATCAGTAAATGAATTTATTCATCTTGCTTGTTGTAAATGCGAAGTAAGCACTTTCAAAATTAACACTGTTATTTACCTACATTATTTCCATCATTCAAACTTGTACTTTCACCTGCCGTTAATTATTACACTGTAAACGTATAAAAGTAGCCCTGTACTGAACAACATTCGAATTACCTTAAGCTGCCATCGAGTTATCTGCGAGTTACCAGTTACTAGTTCTACAATAAAGAAGATAGAAGAGTTCCAGACCATACGGGCCGTGGGGAAGGGGGGGGGGGGGGGGCTGGGGGGGCTGCAGTCCCCCCAAATTTTGGGCAACTCAGATTTTTTGGGCAGCAAAAAAAATTTGGGCAAAGCCAGTTTTAAAAGAAGTTTCCATGTTTTTGCTTTTTGAAGAGATAGATATTATCTATTTTAACCTGAAGTTAAATTCACACGAGTCAGTGGTTGCCCAGCACGTGATGAGTTTCTGGTTATTAATGTAGTACATATCCTTGCAGTGATACCTGCTACATCGTGTTCAGCAGAACGATCATTCAGTGTGTTGCGCAGATTGAAAACTTACTTGCGCAACACCATGGGGCAACAACGTGTCAGTACTGTTCATCACACTTCTATGGCCGTCGAAATGGCCGAGCTATTTCTTTTAACGTGTTTTATGAGCTCATATGATAGATTCATTTTTAAGACTATTTTCACTTCATAAGTAGGCCTATGTTAGAGCATCGTATATGACCCTCGTTTCTTTTCGACTTTTTCGTAATTATAAAAATTTGGGCAACTTGCGAGAACTTTTTGGGCAAATGGTTCCCCGCCCCCCCTGGTAAAAAATTGCCCGTACGCCTATGTTCCAGACTGTGCTAGTCCTTACTGTGAACTGTTCGACGGACCAACGACCCTGTACTTCTGGCATTTCAGTGACGTGTGCCGTCGTGCAGCAAGCCTGTGCTCTACCAAGCTATTCCCCAACCATGTCCGTTCGTCCGTTTATCCGTCCATTACCAGCGCCCCAGCTGAGAGTTCATATTCATCCCGAAAACGCGCAGTATCCCCTTGTCTTTTTATTTAATTTTAAACTTCTCATTGTCATGCATTTTATACCTGAGCCCCTGGCTCGACTATGAAATGCAACCTCATCCCGCGTGATGGTCATGACATCAATAAACTGATTTTGTCGTATTGTTACACTATGCAAAGAACAGAAGGTGGGGTATGGCTAGGAATACAAAGAGACGAGGTACCAGTGGAGTGGCTCCCAAAGCGAAAGTGGGAACACAACTGAGGGGTGGTTTTTCGGTTGCTATGGAAACTGACCCCAAACTGGCCAGCTGAAGGGGAGGAATGTTCCAAGAAGCGCATGGGAGTTAGGTTAAGACTTAATATTTCCCGATGAAGTAAGACAACTACGAGGAAACAACCACAGGTGATAAAAACTACAGCCATGAGTGTAAGCTAACTTTAATCATGATAGAATTTTCATGAAAAATGACGGAAGTTACGGCGAGAAAGCCAACTGTGAAGCTGCAACTGAGTTGTGATCATCAAGGTTGATAGGCCGACAGCACTCGTAGAAGTAAGTGGCTGCACTGATCCTGTAACTATGGCTACCCCGGCCAAGGTGCGGAACTTCTGCAACTGAAGATGTGAAGTGCATCAGTGAGAAGAACTGGACAAGTTGACCAATTCTTATAAGGTGCCCAGGCAGGTGGGTTGCGGACACTCAAAAGGAATGGCGTGTGGACATTAGGAACAAGCTGTGGAGACCCCTGAGCGCCCCGTCGGAGCAGGACCATTTCGGGAAAGCGTCGGGCATGTGGGCATGCCGTGATTGTCACATGGGAAATGGACCTGAAGCCCCTACCAACGGTGGCCCCAAACATGGGCAGGAAGCCAGTGACCAGCAAACCAGGGCCCGTCCAGATAGGCACCAAAAACCAATAGAACTGTCAGCATCAGTAGGCCCCTGTAGGTCCGACAGGTGCAACAAGTGAGGAGAGGTAAGGGAATTTGTACCGTTCCAATCCTGAAAAAAGGATGACCACCTAGCGTTGTGAATGCAGGCGAATGCAGCAAGACTGAGAGTAGGTACCTCGGAGATCAGTCAAATGGAGAAGAAAGGGACTGACAACCCAAACAGATCACTTTTGGGGCGTGGAGGTGACCAAGTAGCGACTCCAGTTCTCGACAGCAACAAAAACCTTTGTTGGACCAAGAGTGGAGCAGATCCCGTAGGGCGGAAACTTTCTCAGCCGGAAGGTGAGCGAAGAGTGAGAGGGTGTCAAGTTAGATGCAGAAGAAGAAAAGGGATGTGCAGGGGCCTTCAACCTTCTCCAGAGGAATCCCCAACTTGAGGCTGATGATCTGGTGATGCCCAGATTATTGTGACACTCTCTGGAATTGGGAGAGCCAGCGCAGGATACAGCGTCAGCCTTTGGTGAATTGATTGAAAATGAAGGGGCTGACCGAGCGCAGACTGAAAGGAAGAGCCAGGTCAACGTAAAGCTGGTTGTTAAAGACATACCTAGGAGGTGATGATCATGTGGATGAACTCGGATTAGGCAGTAGGCGTTACAGATGTCGAGTTTGACGAGCAGGCTATTCTGCCAAGGGACACTTATCTTGTGAGATACTGCTCCACAACTTGAGGGTTCACAGGGAGGGCCTCATATTCTCCAAAGCAGCCTGAAGACAAAGGATGCGAGAGGGCTGGAAACCAATCCTGAAACCTTCCTGGGAAGGGTGATGCAAAGATAGATTGATTTGTGGCATTGTGGCAGGTAGGGTTAGTGACAAAAGTGAAGCAGTGGGAGAGGAGAGTAATTTGGAGAAAAACTGACATAAGGAGGAGAGAGACGCTGGAAGGCTAGAGTGATGCAGATGTGAAAAATCAAGTGATGAACTGAAAAAAGCCAAAATAAATGACGCACAAGACGAAACAGAAGAAGAAACGTCTGACAGTGGTTGGTCAGTGTGCATGCCCGAGAGTGGCCACCCCGGGGTGGGGGAGCTGAAAGACAGAACCGTCTGGCTATAAGTGATCCAGCATTCAATCCAAGCAATGATATCGTAATTTCTTGCCTGGGAGGCCATCTGGGAATAAGCAAATGCTAATGATTGAGCAGCACCTCACAAGGAACCTCATTGCCCCTGATGGAGTCTGGGAGGAGTTTAGAGAAATCAATGTAGTCTCAGAGGCAAATTTGCTCAACCAATTTTTGGTAGAATCAGTGTACAACCAGGGCTAAAAGATACCACCCAGCTGAATATATGAGTCACCCACTACCTCCCAGAACGAGTTACTTTATTGGTTCTTAATACAATAAAACAGGTCATAACAATGCCCCAAGCCCTAAAAAACAATAGTCTAGGTAGTGTTTTTATTGGGCGAATGAAAATAGAGGTTCTAGCGAAGGAGTGTCTCGCCTGATTCTCAGACATCAGAGGTCGATTGCAGCCGCTACGCTTTCCCTCTCTCCCTCTCCCATCTGATATACTCTGTGTGAGGTCGTGTTCAAGACGTAAGCACCCTTTTGTATTATACGAGCCAATCACAATGCACATAAGAAATGAACCGTGAAAAAGTAAACAATCAAGAGAGGAAGAGAGGGAAAGCGTAGCGGCCGCGATCGACCTCAGACATCTGAGAATCAGGCTAAGAAGTGTCTTACCAGAATATACACATGCTTTGTAAAGTAAACTTTAATTTGCTGTCATGTCTTTATGATAACAAACAAATAAACCCAAGTGGGTTTGTTAAACTGGAAGTTGCGCCATGGTAATTTTCACTTGTGACTTAGTGCTTGTCCAGTTACTTGGTTAAAAAGTTCATGCAGGGTTTTCAATAAGATCCGGTACCCGCCGGGTATTTCAAGGGTATTTTGGCACAAATCACCAGCTGAAAGTTCACGCAGCTCCCTTTAAAGGGCAGAGGTTATCAGCTTTTTATATTGTTCTCTGACAGAAAATGTCACACAAGCACAGCTTCCTACTTCAAAAGCCTTTTCATGACTACATGGACATGTTCTTATATCCGTGTTTTTATCTACAAAGTACACACTGTACAGTACAGCATTTTTATTATGGTCAATCATCTGATGTTCTCTGGTGTGGCATTCTGAGTGTCAACATCACCACCATGGAGCTAAAATCAACAAACAAAAACATATCTTTATTAGCTAAGAAACATAGCCACTGGTCTGGTTATAACTAATAAAAATTTCTGGGTTTGATTTTATTATACAACAAAAATTAAGATATGAACTATTCCTTGCAAAGATGTTTGGGTTTCCAAGCAACAATGACAGGAAAATTAGTATACAATTAATACAAAAAGTCGAGTTTTTTGTCTCTCCTTGTAGCATGTCATAAAACTAATTCAAGCTTGTTCATTTAATATAAATTATCTCACAGAACTCAAGAATAAAAATTGCATGCATGCAATTTCAGAGGTAACATAAAGTAATTTCTATTACTTACTGCAGAAGCTATATTTATCCATTGCATGGCTCTAACAATAGCATCATTATTTGAGGGTGGAGTCTCTAAGTTCCAGTAAGTGAGCTGTGAGAACTTGTGAGTGGGTTTCATCACCCGGTCCTGAAACATGGGCACAAAATCATCAGAGATAGATAGCCTTGCTCTCAACTGTGGAGTGTGTTGGCTTAATGGTTAGCACCCTGGACTCCAGATCAAGCAGTCCTTATTTGAGCCCTTGCTGAGACCGCCCTGCTGTGTTCTTGGGCAGGACACTTTACTCTAAAAGTGCCCATCTTCACCAAGGTGTATACATGTAAATGGGTACCATCAACTTAAATGATGGGGGTAGCACTGCAATGGACTATCATCCCATCCAGGGGGGAGTAGAAATACTCCTAGGGTCACTTAATTAATGCTAATGGTAACTGGGACAAGCTCTGGTCTGATGGGTCACTAAGCTTGAACACAGGTGCTACCTAGCTACTCCCTACTGTGTGGTGGGAGGGGGAGGCATCTGCTTCTAGCCCATTAGTCTCTCCACATTAGTTTGAAAGCAGAGGTACAACATCTTTGTAACCAACTTGATGTTGTGTTGAAATGAAATTAGCCATCACTAGTGGTAATTAACACTTGGTTGTCACAGTTCTGTCTGTTTAAAACTTACAAAAATAATCTATTAATTTATTTCTCACCTCCTCATCAGTAAAAGGTCTCTTGTCCTCTTTCATCACATACCCAGTGTACCCCGCTGGTAGATTAAGAACACAACCATTGAGACTGCGTCCTCTGAATGACGCACTCATTGCTAAGGAATAAACAAGAATGTCGAATGTTTAATTAGCAAAATATCTGAAAGCTTGTCATTCTTAGTTCTTAATAAGTAGTTACAGCTGAACCTCTCTCTACAACACATCATCTCTGAGCCAGAATACACTGGCCAACGTAGCAAGGTTTCAATAAAAATTCAGTTTGCTGATCTGCACAAGGTCACAACAAAACATCCTAGCTGTATAAGATGGAGGTGCCATTTGTAGAAGTTCAACTGTGCATGTACGTTTGTCACATTGTGTGGTCCATATTCTTCAGAGCTCAAAAAGAAAAAAGGTTAAATTCCAGCTTCCACTCCAGACAAGCAGCTGTCAAACTTTACTTGCATGGGACAGTTGCATGCAACTTGCCCAGCAGGAAACTCTATATGTACTTGTCCAAGATGACGGGACAGTATTATTTTAGCCCTGTTTTGAAGACGTATTTTTGTGCTTTTCAAGCATTTCTGTGATGAGTTATGAAGCTCATCAAAGCAGTCTTTATGCAAATCCCACAGACAAGTCCCTAGGGAAGATTAGTCTTAATGAATATTTGCTTTTATGCCTTTGTCTCTAGAGCATGTTTTTGATACAAATGGATTGCTTGGGACCAACAGGCCAGTCTCTATAGGCTGACCTTTATACTTGCGACAACTGGGATTGCAAGAAGGTGAAGCACTGTTTACAATTTTGGCTCGGGGTATGGGAAGCTTATGAGGCAAAGTTTCTCCCAAAGGTTCACCCCCCCCCCCCCCCCCCCCCTCTTATCTGAAATAGCTCAAAATCAGCCAAAATAAGTATGGAAATTTGTTTGTTAAGCACTTTTTTCTGCACCCAGGGGAGGAGGGTTGGTGACCCATACAAGAGATCATTGGAGTGTTTACCGATGGCAAAAATTGGTCGGAATGGAACCGTCCCAGTGGCACTGTCAAATTCCTTTCAAAATGGTTCAGCTAGTTTGAAGCATTTACCATTTGAAGGGTATGACCGCTTGGAATGGAATGGTCCTAATGATACTGTGTAATTCCAGTGCGAGGCATAGGGTGAGCATGATTTGACAAATGGTACAGGGATTTTCAGGTCATTTCGGTTGGAATGGAAAAGGAGGAATACATTTGAGGATTTCCATCTTTTCCAGAAAGTTTTCACTGGAATGAGCTGTACCATTGGACTTTTTTGATTTCATGTAATATTATTATACAACTTATCTTTCGATCCTAGCCGTTAATTTTATTTCCTGTATGTAAGTCTCAAATCAAAATGTCATTTAATACGTGCTGCAATCTATAATTTGATTGACAGGTTTATAACACTAGTCCTTGTGCTACTAACGCATCTACCTTTCTCGCCGTTCTGTAATCCTGATTTCGTCCCCTCTTCTCGCAGAGATGTGTCAAAATAAGATGACACAGGGGCCTCGCCATCATGATCAATCTCACATGCCATCAGATGAACCCGGTTAGACTCTGGGCAGCTTGAAACTGCGGCTTGAGATATCCTGACGTTACCGGACGCCATGGTTCAGCCACAGTAAAAATATGAAAGGACTATACCAGCACAGGTTTTCGATCTTGAGACAATTAAATCTGAATTGCAGCAACCTTTGGAGGTGAAAGAAATACACGAAGGTTTGTAACGAAAATCTACGAAATCAAGACCGAAATCGATCGATCACGAAATGCGCGGGAAATAACAAGCGACGGCGATCTTCAGCGGATTACCATGTTAGAGTATGTGTTTGTTTACTAACCGTTTTCAAAATGACGGACCTTCCGGCTGTGATTTCACGTTGAAGAATTTGAAGATTCTGATGGGATGAGAAAGGTAAGAAATGCGAGATGGTTATAGATAGAAGCGATCAACATTGCTATAAATGATCGTTGGATATTTAGTTTGGATTTTGTGCCGTTTGCAGGGTGGTGATACATTCCCTGGAGCAGGGTTTGGCCGCAGGTCAGCCGCTGGACGCAATGGTATTTAAAAACAAATTTGCTATTTTGTCTATAACCTGTGAACTTTTTAAGTTTGGATAAGAGTTGACTCTCATGACAGTTTTTGTCAACTCTAATGGGCTATAATCAACTCGGGCCAAACGAAAATTTTAGCACATTCAAAGTTGATGAGAATGCATGAGAGTTTCAGACCAAATGAGACCGAGAGTTTGAATTCTCATCAACTCTCATCCTTGATTGGCCCAGGCTTTAGGATTTTGACCTAGCTGCAATCAAGTTGTTGACCCAAGTTTATGACATGTTTGTTACAAGCTTGTGAACAGCTTACCCTATTTCTCTACACCAACTTCATTCATGGCAGTATGTTTGGGAAATTGGCATTACAGTATGTCACAGTAAAATACTGCTGAGTTTTTAGAACTGTTAATACTTACAGATTTCATCCATGGACTCAAATGTTACTGCTATATAACTTATATAGCTGGAACACGGGTTTGGACTCTAGGATAGTTCACTAGTCTGTGACATTAGCTATACAATACACAGTACATAACTTGAAGATTATTTCAAACATTGTGCCATATAATATTTTCAGCTTCAAGCCGTGCAGCATTAGATCATGATTTGGATTCCATTCTGAGTGGTGGTAAAGATGGTAAGCTTTGACCAATTTATGTATGTTCAATGTATGTTCCTCCCTGGTTTAAAATAGTTTAAACTCATCAACAATAGATGAGCTTGGGCGTTGGTGCCTCAAGGTTGGTGGAGCCGGGCAATGCACAGCAGGGGAGGAGGTATCCATGGTAACCCTGAAGCGGCCACCACCCACCTGGGCACCGTCACACTGAAGGACTCAGTGGAATACTTACCAACCTAGCATGAGGCTCATCAACTCACCCGAGGGAGGGTGGGCCGGGCGAAAATTGCCAAGCTTGCGAGCGAATGTGCTAGCGAAATGAGCTTGCGAATGATAGCGAGCAGCGCACTGCGTGTAAAGGTCATGAAACGCCCCTGCACAGGTCCTGGGGCCACCCCGAGCTTTATGCGGCCAGCGGTAGCGGCGTACGGCGTATAGGCGTCACAAAATGCCCCAGCGAACCGCCAAGGTTGCAAGCGAGCTTCCTGCATCCAGAGGTTGCTGGAGGGCATTGCTTTGAGGTTAACTTTGCCTAAATTACATTTAGCCACATTTAATGTCACATTAATTTTGTTGCATTAAGTGTAGCTAGAATACATGTAGTACCCTGTAGGTGGTAATATACAGATTTCCTTGAGCAATTTCAGCACTCAATGCAAGATTACTCCAGGCTTTTCCATTGATATTCACAGCCAAAATTTCATGCACTTGGCCTGATTAAAGGCAATATCTTGTTGCTGTGGTTATCAATGATGCAAAACAGAAGAATCAAAAGACAATAAACAACCCAAAGTCCAGGACACACATTAGGTAACCAACAATGATTTCCGTGGGAAAGGTCGGCTAGTAAACTGGACCCTCGATCGTGGTCCAGGTTTGAGCCAGAGTCAGAGTTACAGAGTGAAACAAGTATATCAGTGGATAGCAGTGAATTTAATGTTGTGGATAACCCTGTGATGGCTAGCATCCCCTCTGGGAAGACAACCCTCCAAGTTTACTTTTTTCCATAGTGACCATTTGGCCATCGACTGCTCAAGTTTGGCCACCAGTGAAAAATTTAAGTCGCTAAATTAGCTCATGCTTTCAATCCTTCTTCTCAATTTTAGTCTCCAGGCTGGCGACTTCGGTTCCAATTTAGTTGCCAGCTCCAAAATGTTAGTCGCCATGGCGACCAGAATGGTCTTAACTTGGAGGGTTGGAAGATGTAGAAATACTTCTATTCATTGAAACCAGGATAAGCTCTGGCCTGATTGACCAGCTACTAGGCCTCAGAGTGAACACAGACCTGACCTTACATACAATGTTTCCCCTGACTATACCAAGTACAGTATACTAACTCAAATTTTGGATAACCTGCCAAATCATCCTACATTAATCCTGAGTTAAATCCAGTAAGCATTAATTGAGTCTCATTTAAATAAGCTATAGACTCTTTATTAAAAGAATTGAAGCTTGAAACAAAAAAAATCAAAATCCCATTTATCAATAATCACAATTTTAACATTAGGATGTACACTTGAACCATTTTGATTAAGTGTAAGGTAGAAGTCTGCATATGAGCCTAGTGGCCCATCAGGCCAGAGCTTATCCCGTTTTCCAAAGCATGAGGCAACTAGGAGTATTTCTACTCCCCCCTGGATGGGATGTTAGTCCATCGCAGGGTTAATCCCAGCTGTAAATTCGCTTGTACCGATTTATACACCTGGGTGGAGAGAGGCAGTGTGAGAGTAAAGTGTCTTGCCCAAGAACACAACTCACTGCCCTGGCCAGTGCTTCAACCCGCACCACCTAATCTGGAGTACAGGGCACTAACCATTTGGCCACCCCCCCCCCCCTCCCACAGTGTACCGGTAATTATTTATAAATTTTATTCTTTTATTGTTTAGATGACATATTTGGTGCAAGTTCTCAGCAACAAACAAAGGCAAAGGGCCGTTCTGCAACATCGGTATGTTTTGGTCAAGTCAGAATGCAAAGGGTTGAATTTGGTTGTGTCTAGTTAGCAATTTTTATTTGTTTCTTTCTTCCTCTTCTTTTAAGGCTCCTGGCAAGAAAAGATCTCTAACTTCAGGGTATGTGATTGATTAAATATTAAATAAATGCTCACGTACAACCTGAACTGGCAAGAGGTGATAATATCTCAAAAGTTTCACTTATTTTTAGTAATTTCCCTGTGTGAAAATATTTTGAGATCTTTAAATAGGTAAACACAAAAATGACGGGCACCTTAAATATAAAAGACGCGAGTTTTTTTGCATATGCTATATCTTGAAAAGGAAGCAAAAGCCAGCAAAAATAAATACAGAACAGCGTTAAATACATGTAAACGAACCAGCATGAGTTACAGAACTGTATGTCGAGTTGTAGTGCCCTGTTTTGACCAAACCCTTCAATTTGTATAATATTTTCTTTTTAACTAGTTCTTTAATGCTATTGTGTACATGTGGGCTGCACACCACATTCTCAAAAAATTGATTGGCAAAATTAACTGAACAATGAGTTGTTAATTTCTGTTAGTGCTACAGATGAAGATTTCTACAGCAGTTTGGCACAGATGGCAGGGGACGGTTTTGATGATGAAGACGATGCTGATGAGGTGCGTGACCTCTCATTTCGCAATTTTTCTGGTCAAATTATTCTGAAGTACTTATTATATGGCTTTTTATATCGGGGCATTTCAATGTTTTGGGAGGCACAGTGGCCTAATGGTTAGTGCGCTGGACTCCAGATTGAACGGTCCAGGTTCGAGCCCTGGCCAGGGTAGGAAAGGTAGGTAAAGTCTGTATACGAGCCTAGGGGCCCATCAGGCCGGAGCTTATCCCGGTTTCCGTAGCATGAAGCGACTAGAAGTATTGCTACTCCCCCCTGGACGGGATGCTAGTCCATCGCAGGATTTCCCCCAGCAGTAAATTCGCCGGTACCCATTTATACACCTGGGTGGAGAGAGGCATTATGAGAGTAAAGTATCTTGCCCAAGAACACAACGCAGTGCCCCGGCCAGGGCTCAAACCCGGACCGCCCGATCCGGAGTCCAGCGCACTAACAATTAGGCCACCGCGCCTCCCACCCTGGCCAGGGCACTACATTGTATTCTTGGGCACGACACTTTACTCTCAGAATGCCTCTCTTCAGCCAGGTGTATAAATGGGTACAGGCTAATTTACTGCTGGGGGGTAACGCTGTGATGGACTAGCATACCATCCAGGGGGGAGTAGAAATACTCCTAGTCCCTTCATGCTACAGAAACCAGGATAGGCTCTTGCTTGATGGGCCACTAGGCTCTTATATATGCATACTGTACCTACTGACTTTTTATATCCGGGCATTTCTGAATCAATGTTTTCAACACTTTATTCTCAGTATATTTATAACAAATGTCACATTCTGTCTTGCAACAATGGTGTGCACCCAGAAAAAAACTAGTTGACAGCTACAATACTGGTGGTTGCTGCCGCATATCTTATCACGCATCATGAAACTTGTTAAATAAATTAGACTAAAAATGACTGGCACATGTGGTGGTCCTTAAAGATTAAATCAGATAATGAGATTGGAGGACATTGTTCTCAACAGAATATAAGTCATATGGCTTTGTCTCCAGTGATTAATTTACAAAATCTTAACAAACAGCTATTGTAGCTGACTTGTATTTTAAAATTCATTTAGGTAAAAAATAATGTGGTTTGTATCTTCCTTTGTTCCAGATTTATTATAATCCATAAAAAAATACAAATCAATCTAGTTTGGATTCAGACAATTTTGACCTGACATTTATGTTAAACTGCAATGTCAGGCATATCGGGTCAAGTCATGTCAATTGTCATGTCGTCCTTCTGAAATGAGCATGGTGATCCCTCCCCTCTCCCCACAGTTTGCATTCCGACATTAATATTTTAATATTTCCTTTTTTAATGTTTTATATTATTTTATTAGTAATATTTATTATTTTTAATGTTGATTTGTGTGTTGTCAATTGCAGTCACTCTCTGAAGCAGATGCCAAGAAAATGATTGACAGCCTCGCTGTGAGTATTCAAACATTTTTCGGATAAATTCTGTGCAATGGAAAAAATTGAAACTGGGTACTCGATGATGGCCAGAGTATGCTGAGCACCCTCATCATCCCATGGTTCATACACAGGGCCTTAACTAGCAAGAGGCAGGATGAGACACCTGCGGTTTTAACCCAAAATTAAACACAAAATAGTCTCATTGGGAAAATAAATCCCAGTTGAAGGAAATCGATTTTTCTGAAGAAATAGGTTATGAAAAAATGCAGAAAACAGCATTTCAGAGCTTCTAGATTTCAAAATTTTCTGGGGGAGATGCCCCAGACCGACCCTAACGGCTCACAGCTTTGGCAATCGCAGATGTTGCAAGATCTTGCCTTGTCTATGCCAAAAGTCTGGCTATGACCCTGATACAATTAATATTCTGAACAGGCCTTTAATTTTGGAGTCAGCTGTGAAACTGAACAACCTTTCATTTGTTTCTGAGTCTAATGCTCTGATAAAGGAGATAAAAAATCTTGAACTAAGGACATTGATGAAATACTAACTGCAAAAATAAGTTAGATGCTCTAAATGGCTGTCACTTTTTTTTCATCAGTAGTACACTAGTGTGGGTATTGCCTGCAACATTAGTAGGATAAATTATCAAAAAAATGTTTCTTTGTTTCAGGCAGACTGTGTTCTTCCTTGAAACGTTCCTGAAAAGTCCTCTCATTTTGTCTGCTTAAAACTGTTTGAGCCATTGTTCCACATAATATTATGTACTTGTAGGAATGTCCCCACGTACACCTCCCTCACATAACATGAAAATGCAATTTAACAATAATAATATTATTACTGATTCCAGCTCAACTTTAGTCAGCTGTGCATGCATACATACATACCTGTATGAATAGAAGTAGAAACTGGTATGAAAATTGCAGTACATGTAAATTTGTTTAGCAACCTGGTGCAATTTGGGAACTTGAAGACTCAAGACTTAAGATTCATTGGTTTCAATCTTCACCCCTTCCATCAGAAGTACATCTATTGACTGATTAACTCTTTCAGTTATTAAATTTTGATTTCCAAGAGAATAGTAAACTCTATGAATCATGTAAATCACTTGTTGATGATTTGATTCAAACTGTTCTTTCCAGGGTCTGGATGATATGGAGTCAGATCTGTTTGGTGGATCCCTTGGAAAGAAAACCACGCCAAGTAAACCTTCTAAGCCAGTAAAGACTGCATCAGAACAGAAGAAAATAAGCACTGATAGTCAACAACCCCCTACTGCACACTCCACAAAGCCAAAGACAGCTTCTGCATCAGCTGCAAAAAGTATGTCACTTCCAGTGTCAGTTAGTAGTAGCTCTCGCAAGGTCTCACAGGAATGGCTCACTACTCTTCAAGAGAACAATAAAACAAACGACAGGAACAATGCCCCTAGCCCCCAAAACAATAGCAACTGCTACACTAGAGGACCAGTAGAATTACAAACTTACAAGAGCTGCTACACTACTGGAGAAAAGGGAACAATAGAACAAACAACAGCAACAATGGCTCTAGACCACAAACAATAGCGAAAACAACATTAGGGGACCTGTAGATAGACTAGAAGACCAAACTTAAATGAGGACTGTTATGCTAATGCACTTCCAGCAGACATTCACCGACATCACTGTATTTAATCAAAATATATTTTCTTCAGCTTATCTGCTAATGCTTTCAAAATAATATTATAAATCTTTTAAAAAATTAAATGTGAATTGCAAATCCAAATTTTGAGAAAACCTTTGTTTCATTTTTTTATCCAATGCAATTCTGTATCTCACATATTTGTAAATACAGCTGCAGTATTTTTATTTACCTCGCTGAAATGAAACTTTACATTCTTGTTCTTTTATCTTGATTATTTTGGTAATTAAATATTAATTAAAAATGTTATTGTCAGAGATCAAAGATTTAATCCATGTTTAAATTTTGCATTGTACATGTACACAGCCGGTGAGTCTGAAGGGAGAACAGACGCAACAACAGATAGTGGTGTTGCTGCCAAGCCAAAGGAAGTACAAAAACCAAGAAAAAAGTTTGATTTTGGAGGTGTGTGGGATAACTTCTTGTAATAAAAGTACCATGAAGTTTTTTTTTTTCAGTGCACAGGGTTATGAATTTAATTTTGGGAGCCAGGGAAGAGCTACAGTCATCAGTGACCCAAACAGCATCTCTTGAACCTGAATCAGGAGATCCAACATGCTAACCATCAGGCTTTACATGGTAAATTTTATTTAATTGATCTTTGTATGTCAAAATTAATTTTACAGAATTTGATGAGGATGATCCTTTGGCTGGTCTTCTGTCTGATGAAGATGATGATATTGATCCAAAACCAAAACCTAAACCTAAAAAGACCGCCACAACAAAGAAAACTGGTTCAGCAGGAATATCCACTCAAGGTGTGTTAACGCAGTAAATCTGCAGTGTTCGCCTGAGTGAAGAATAGCGAACGGAGATCAATTTTGTTCAAGTCATTGGCCAGTAAGGTTTGACAAATTCAGTTTTTGAGTAATCATGATTCCCTTATACTTTCTAACAATTTTTTGTGTGTGGCTAGACTCAACCAAAGAAAGGCCAAAGTCCTCAAGAGGCCGTCGACCAGCTGATCCAGAACCTGCAAGTTTGCCGTCACCTCCTGTAACACCAGAACGTCAGCCTGCTGTCAGGGGGGACAAAGGTGCAAGTGGAACTGTATCTTCCCCTCCTGGATCTCCAGTGGCAACACCAGACAGCAGTGGGGGTGATGTGAGATCCCCACAGGCTACCCCTCAGGATAAAGGACTGGGAACATCTGCTGGTAACTAATACGATGCCACATTTAGTTTGATTAATAACATGGCATCAACATACTAACTATTTTCATTGTTAATTTTAGCTAGGAAAGCGAAGCCAAGCAAAGATGAGATCAATTTTGATTCAGATGAAGACTTGCCAGGTCTAGATGACTCTGTAGAAAAGACACCAAGAGATTCACCTTCCCCTCCACCAAGGACAAAAGCAGAACGTACAGGTACCAGCAGAAGAAAAGCTCAGGAGCCCTCTGGGGATATTTTTGGTGCAGATGATGATCTGCCTGGTACAGGTTTGTAATAAAAAGCTACAGCATACCATACCTACCTACCTACTTACCTAACCACCTACCTACCTACCTACCTACCTACCTACCTACCTACCTACCTACCTACCTACCTACCTACCTACCTACCTACCTACCTACCTACCTACCTACCTACCTACCTACCTACCTACCTACCTACCTGCCTGCCTGCCTGCCTGCCTGCCCACCTACGTATCTGCTTTACAAAACAAGCTTTGTTTCCTCCAGTTACACTTTCGGTACAGTGTTATAGCTTCACATAGAAAAGGTATTTCAACTTTCACTTGTGGTACCATAGTTCACTGTTGTTAGTACCATTTGAAAAGCTGTCTCCTTCTTTCGACTATATTATGTCTTGGTCCCTTTATATACACAATGGTATGTTAGTGGAGCTTCTGTGAATAATGACTAAAGAACAAACTGACAAATTTTCTTGTCATTTAGAAGGCCTTTTTGTCAGAGTAAAATAATTGTGAGGGTATAGCTCCTTCCCACCCTCACCCCGTTGACATGCTACCTCCCTCCCCTTTCCTCCAAGGTATCAATCCTATGTTGTTTTTATACCTTACAGAAACCAGAAGTGACAGTCCAACAAGAAATTCTCGGTTTAGTGAACTCTTAGGAAAGAAAGAGAAAGACGAAACTAAGAAACAAGTTCCTAAATCACTGGACGACTTCATGGCTAACATCAGCGGGAATTCTCCTGCAGCAAGTACAGCAACCAAAAAAGGTATGAAAGCATATGGCAGTAAATAATTTGGAGTGTAGGACTCACGTTTTTCATTAATAGTTTAGTCATACAGTTGGATCCTGCCTTGTGGGAGGCGCGGTGGCATTATGGTCAGACAGACAGTGCGCTGGAGTAATATGGAAATGTCAAATGACCCAGTCAGTCAGTCATGAAGTACTTATTAAACAATACTTGCGTTCAATCCTGGAGTAAGTGCCAGAACGGCCGCACATTTCATCGAGGAGCATGGTAATAGTGCGAAAAAGCAAAATGGTACAGTGATATTCCGAGCATTCCGGAATAAACGAGAAAATAGGAATATCTCTGAAAATGTTCCATTTTTATCTGAGAATTTTCCAGTGGGAAGGACCGTTTCATTTGTTTTTTTTTACTGAAACAACTGGTTTCTCCGTTCAAATTGAAAGCGCTCCTTATTCTCTTTACATGGGAAGCACAGAAAAATCCACATACAGCTATTTCGAGAAAGGTTGTCGGAAAAAAGCGCACGCGACAATCCCGAAAGGTATTGTGGGTAGTTTTAAGTTCACGGTTCCTTGACTTGGGAGTGACTATTCAGCACTCAGTTGATGTTGTGAGACTTCTCATTTTTCCATACATGAAGTATAAATCACACTTAACATTTTTTTTTTCAAGTTAAAAAAAGTGTCAACAATAGGATTTGAACCCGGGACGTCGGATTACCGCGCGGGAACGCTATCCACTAGGCTACCGACGACCAGCTGCAAGAAATCGTAAAATTTTGGCTATATATCCTAACCTCAATATAAAGCTAACCGCAAGCAAACTAAGCTAACGTAGGCTAACCGGAGTGCTTTTTAGGCTAAACGGAGTGCTAGTAGGCTAACCGGAGTGCATAGTAGGCTAACCGAAGTGTATAGTAGGCTAACCGCAGTGCTAAATAGGCTAAAAGTGCTGTTTTGTATTCACTACATGAACTGAGTGTTACGTGGTATAAAAATGTCATGAGGTGTCTCCCTATTGTCTCACAACATCAACTGAGTGCAGAATAGTCACTCCCTCCTTGACTTCAGCATTTCAGGGAAATCTAAAAAAATGGCACAAGACGCCATGGACGTATGTTTGCGAGTGTTAAAAGAAAGCAACAAAAAGAGGTTCGGTTTGTTGTATTGTATGATCAATTTGCCGAGTGTATTGAACATATCCCAGATTACCTTTCGGGATGGTCGCGCGTGCTTTTTTTCCAACAACCTTTATGCTGATGACATTGGCATAATGAATACTTTTGTTTTATAGTTTCCAGTCCTACTTCAGAGGAGACGTTTCAGTTTGGAGGCTACATGCCTTCTGCAGCCTCAAGCGGCCAATCACGCAGCCGAGGAGGTCTCTCCCGACCAGACACAGCTCCCAGCTCCACCAAGCGTTCCGTGAGGTTTTCAGATGACCTGGGACTTGGTGACGAGTTGTTCGGAAGCGAGCGACCGTCCACGGCTCCAGGTGAAAGATCAGGCCGAAGGCAACCGAAGAGGGAAGAGAAAGATGACAACATAAATGGATCGTATTTAGATGATAATATAAAACCATCAGATGGGAACAAGGCAACTAGAAAGGAAGCGAGAACTACTGGTAGGAAGTAAAGTTTTTAAATAGTTGATTGTAAATTATGATCTCCTATAGGCGCATCTTAGCCAATCTTAGCCTGCGTATATATCCGTCTCAATGCTCAGGAGGAATGTCCCGCGTGAGGAAATAGGTGACGGCTGTGCAGGCTAGCTTGGCGATTTGTTTTTTCGCTTCAATCCCTGATCGAGCTACAGAAATTATAAATATCAACTCTGGACACTGTCTGGATATTGGAGGGCATTACACAGGATTTGAGCCTGATCTATTAAATAGTTTTTTTTTGTGGACGGCTGTTAAAACTGAAAGGAAACGTTATTAGCTCAATTGCACTCTTTGGAGTTTTTGAAAAGCAATATCTGCTTCAATTTGACACGCAATGAGCCAACAATGTCCCCGATTACCAAGTTTTGCGAGCTCTTTCACCTCCTGAGTCTGTTCAGATCTAACATGATGCGTGTTAACGCAAAGTCGCATGCTCACTGATAAAAATGAGGCAAAATGTAAATAGTGACGTCAGAAATGATTATCCTATCAAACGCGCTGCGTGCACTCAGTTCCCGCCAAAACTACCGCTTATAAACATCTCACGGCACCTCTCACATATTTGAAATCGGCCATTTTCGAGGCAAACGTTAAGACAGTCACTGAAAAGTCAAGCTTTGTTCGTCGCATATGCTTAGAAAATTTCATAACAGTTATAAGTGTTAACTATCAACCTGGTTTATCGGCTCGTAATTTAATTTACAGTGTACCAATGCTCAGGAAAATGTGTGTGAGCGAGTCACGATTGGTTTTGGTTGGTTGAGGATAGTTGTACGAGTGTTTTAAGCCAATCACTAAGCAAAGTAACGTAGAAACAAAGAAAACGCGAATTTCTTTCGGCACTCAAGTGAAAATTGCTCCGTTTACCACTGAAAGTCGGTGATTATACACGTGCGTGGTTTTGGTTTTGGCTTTAGTGCAGTTGTTAGGAAATTGCTTAGCTAATCATGGTTTACAATGTTCTTTAACCTTCAGAGGAAGTTAAGGCTGAACCAACTAAGAATCCACAAGCTGGTAAGCCAAAAGAAGACAAGCCACCGTCTGTACAAGGTACACTGTCATTTGAAACTATAAAAAATGTAAATGTTGAATGAACTATTATTATTTAAGTAGAATTCTATGCGTATACTAATGCAAATTTTGCAATCTAATTGGCTGAGCTATTGCACACTTACATCCATTATGAGCAGTGGCTGAAGGTCTTTTCCAGAATGGCGACATTTTCTCGTTTCTCCAAAGTTTTTGGGGAAGTTAAGAATTGGATAATTCAATTCCCGAATAAAAAAAATGGAAATTGAACGTTACACGAGTTTAAAACCCCAAAATTACTGAATGAACTGATGAGCGTGCGACATTTTGTGCATCAAACTGTGTCTAGGATTATAGTTCGCATAAACTATTAAAGACTTCTCACAAGAATTGAACTTTTAGTGATGGCAGACTCAGTTCAGCTAACCGGCGCCTGGCTAGCTGGACAGATAGCATCAGACTAACATCTGACGAATGTTAGTCTCGACACGACACTTGAAACCAGTAGAGGTTTCCATCTGTACCAACATACCGAGCGGTTTTAAAGACGTTGTCTTGTTTTATTTCACTTTTTTCTTATAAATTTTCTTAAACATCTGCTAACTTATTTTCAATCGATTGCCCCAAGCATGAAGCTGAGGATATAGCTAGACAAGAAATCACTTCGCTGCAAAATATTTCAGTTGATCCGTTGCATCAGGAATGAAAAAATATTTTAGATTCGTTGAACGTCTTATCTTGTTTGTCAAACGCTCTGTTCGCTTTAGAAACATGAATCGAAGAAACGAAGAAATCATCGTGTGAATTACTGCTGCAGTACTACGCCAAAATCTCCGAAGTTGAAGACCTTCGCTAGACTTAAATCGCTAGTTGTGTCTTTAACAATTTTCTATGCCATACCGCCATCATGATGAACATTGCAACTGAACGTCACCTTTGTTTTGATTTCACAATCAATTATTCAGTGCTCTTTTGGCGGATCATAGAACACTGCAATCCTTTTACGGATTCCAACCCCTCCCCCCCCCCCCCCCCCCAGAAAAAAGACAAATCCATAAAATCCAACGAGGGGAAATTACCAACCTCACTTCGCGATAAAGCGTTAGTTGCAAACGTCACACGGCACTCAAAACTGGCCTGCAGTTTGCAGCTTTTTTAAGTGACTATGAAACGACCACCAATTAAATGTCAGGTGTATTCTAACTTATTTTCTATCAACACTCATAGCACTTAAAATCTAATTCTCTTACTTTGTTGTACCATTTTACCATCTATAGTTTGCAAACTGTCATTTGGCGTTCCTCTTATACAATTTGCACTTAAATCGCGCTCTACTGCTTGGGTGTTGTCAGACGCGCACAGCACGTGAAACTTGTAGCAGTTTGCATGTGTACCATCAATTGGCATAATAAGTGGCGTTTACGACATATAGTCCGTCTGCGAGCCAGCGACCAAAAGGTTGTTTCGCCCCCCGCGTGTTACCAGGGTTTTCTATGATATCCACTCGACCAATCACGGTGCACGACAGAACGGCCATATGCAAGAGCCAATTAGAGGTTATTATAGAAAACCCTGGTCACACGCGGGGGCGGAACAAGCTTTTGGTCGCTGGTTCGCAGACGGACTATCCCGGCAGGCTAGCATGTAATTAAGGACATTTTTTTCGGTAGCATTCTTATTGACATCTCATTTGTGGGGTCCAACAGGTGTAAATATAAGACAGCCTTTGAGGTTTCTGTAAGCAGATGGTTTGCTTAAAAGGGAAGCGTCATGGGGATTTTGATCGTTTCTGCTCAAAACTGTGCTATAATACCTTGACTTGTTTGGACTAATAATTCTAGAACAGCAAGAGATCGAAAGAATCAACCAAACTTTTGAAAGAGGAACAAATTATGATCCCTTCTAGCGCATTTTGGAAAAAACATCCAACAACTTGAAAAAAGCTGGTTAGCCTGTCGTATTTCAGTTTGTAATTCATTTTGACCTACTTCTTCTGTGACCCAGAGACACTCATTGACACTGCGTTACAATTCTTAATTTTACTGGACCAAAACTCTAGGTTTCTGTAAACACAGAGTTTCTTAGTTTTTCAACTGACGCTAAATCCCCGTGATATAACTCCCCTTCAATGAACGTCATACAGAGATCCCATACGTCTATCCCTTGCTTTTATTGCGAACAGTTGTCAAAGAAAATTCAAGACCCACGTTTAAAAAACCAATTTCATCAGTAATTTCAGTGGATACAGCAAATTTCATTAGTCATATAGTGCTCTCCCATAAATTTGCATGTGCGCTATATTGTATTAAAACAAAACATCTCAACGAGCAAGGTTCTGGAACACTCAAGTGCGTCCGTTTGCAAAGTATCATTACTTTCGTAAGAAAGGAAACCGTGTTTCCTAAAGTGTTCCATTCGCTCCGTGACGTCAAGAAACTATCGTAGCTTCGTAAAACATCTTGTATGTTATACGCGCAGTGAATTTAAGAAACTTTAAATCGAAATAATGAAGAAATCATCTTGTGAATTACTGCTGCAGTACTACCCCAAAATCTCCGAAGTTGAAGATCTTCGTTGGAGTTATATCGCCAGTTGTGTCTTCAACAATTTTCTCTGCTACACCGCCATCATGTTGAACATTGTAACAATCCACGCGATGAGAAAAACGTCGTCATTGCCAAAGACTTTGAAAACATTGCTCCTGAGTCTTGCTGTTTCTGATGTTGGTGTTGGTTTATTGGGCCAGCCTCTATACACCTTGCTTCTAGCCAACGGATTACAACAAAAGAATCCCAACTGTAACACCTACGTGGCTTTTGACATCATGATCAGTTTGTTTTCTATCGCCTCGTTCTTTGGTGTTGTGGCCGTAAGTGTAGACCGGTTCTTAGCTCTTCATCTTCATCTCAGATATCAGGAACTTGTGACTCACAAGCGTGTTGTTGCTGTGGTGATCTCAATATGGATGCTTAGTGTCTTTCTTGCTTTGATGGTGTTATGGGTTTCACTTGATATCGTGTCTCTTATTATCTTCATAATTGGTGTTGTCAGTCTTCTCCTCACAGCCTTAGTTTATATCAAGATTTATTTCGTCGTACAACGCCACAAAAATCAGATTCAGGTTCTGCAAGTACAACAAGTAGCACAGAATGGCGAAATGGCAAGTTTTGCCAGCCTCGTTAAATCTGCAGTCGGTATATTCTACGTATATCTCTTGTTTCTGGCTTGTTATCTACCTCATTTTGTATGTTTGGTCGCCATTGAACTGTACGGCCCGAGCATTGCTTTGAAGAGGTTATATCTTCTCTCATATCTTATTGTATATATTAATTCATCTTTGAACCCTGTAATTTACTGTTGGAAGATGAGACACATTCGACACGCTATCATGGACATACTGCGGAACATGTCTTGGCTCAGAAATCGGGCATCGCACTAATCACAGGGCTAGCCGCATTCAGTGTTGTCGTTGTTGATGAAAGGACCGTGAGCAATCTGAACAGGACTAACGAGAACGTACTAAAACTGAGTAAAAAAAGGTATTGATATAATGCAGTAATTTCTTACACAATATACTTCAATTGCAGTTCTAGGTTCTGTAAATAGCGATACACCTGTTATTCCATTAGGCGCCTCTGGAGCAAAGAGCATCAACAATAATGCGAAAGCGAACTCTGTTCGCTGCCGTCTTCTCTGCTGTGTTCCAGCAGATGTTTGCTTTCTTCAGCTCTTCTTCAGTTGAATAGCGCTATATAAATTATTATTATTATTATTATTATTAGTATTATTATTATTATTATTATTATTATTATTATTATTATTATTATTATTATTTCAAAACATTTTCACAAACTTTTTGCAAATTATTATTTCCAAAAAATAAGCTAGAGTGATTTGTGTCTAAGACACCTTTATGCCTCATATCATAATGATTGGTATTATTATAGCAAAGAATTGTTCGCAGTTGTAAATAAAGAGCAGTTCTATTTACCATGTAATTGCCTCTTTCAATAGCATGAAAGAAACTTAAAGTTGAAAGTGAGACGCTTCTTGTCATTGTGTCACGTGATACAGGCCAATAGGATACAGGGAGCTACATCACGGCCGATTGTTTTTCTTATTTTGTCTGAATTTACGCAGACTTAACCAACCTTCTTTCGTGTTGGTTGGGTATCTTCCCATTGCTTTTTTTTTACGTTAGCAACTGATATTTTGACGGTTTTTTCGATATAAAGGTTATTACGACTATTTTGCAGAATGCAAAATAGGAGTTAAATAAGCAAGGGCGAATTCGGTCGGCCACTCCTTCCTTGGGTCTTAGACTTTTGTTTGTAATTCCGCTGACCAATGCATAACTTATGTTGACGATGAAATTTTCAAAATGTCTACAAATGTGAAATGTGATGAGAGAATTACAGCTATGTCAAGAACATGTAGTGCGGGCATTTTCCTCTTCGAATTGTTTAAAAACAACCTAGAAAGCATTTGTTGTCCTTGTTACGAAATGAACGCGGGCTCCTGGCAAGCATGGGTTTTTAATAACATGATGCATGCAAGGCGTGAATATTGAGCAAAATAAATATATGTTATTTGCCGGCTGGGAGGTCCGTATCGTGAAAAACTGTGACCGAGGTCACTGAACAGTACTCACGGAAAAGGTCATCAGAAAAAAAGAAAAAAGTAACTTTAATAATAAAAAAGAAGCACAATGTAGCAGCAGAAGAGAGCATAAAAAAAATCTCGAGTCACGAAAGTGAAATTGAATGAAGTTTGTTTGTTTAGTTTGGTCGTCTGCACACGGCACAATTTTGCGAGAATTAATTTGACTGTTTTTATTCAAAGCATCTCATTTTCTTGAATGGTGATAAGCAGTATTCAGTTTTGGGGAAAAGTAGCAGAAAGGCAAAGCGTTTAAAAGGATAAATCGAGTCTGTAAACCAGCGACTTGCAGTAAACCGCATTACGGCGTGAAAATCAGTGCGAATGCATAAACAACGATCGACAAACTATAACTTGATTTTGTCAATAAATACAAAAAATCCCCGCCTATTGGAGAACTTCAAGGCCTTTAATTCCGTTACTAAGTTAGCTTTTGAAAGAATCAATCGGGTATGTAAGCCGGCGACTTGCAGGTAAGCGCAAATAAGGC